>VBVR01002098.1:0-24966 GCA_011638315.1 Tetramorium parvispinum
GCAGTTATCGCTCCGTCCTACCCGTTTGCTTCCATCGCGCGGGATTGCTCACTCGTGTGTGCGACTCGTTCATACATAATAGACTTGCATTCTACACACGTTATTTTGTTATTTGGCCGAATTGAGCCTTGACAAAGGCCGAGTGCCAGTTATTTTGAGGAAGAAGAAGGAAGGCGCGCCGGGTGCGTAGCGCGCAACAATTAAACATCAAACGAACATGAACGCATGTGGAAGTATGACTTTCCATTGGTCAAAATTTAATTCCTCATTACTACGTCCTTATATTTAATTCCTTGTATTCATCTCATTATGTATGAATCCTTAACAGCATGCAAGGAAGATCCAATCCTCAAGAATAAGGTACGACCGATCCCAACATAATTTATTTATCTTATATATATGTATATAAGATATATATATGTATATATATAAGACTTATATATATACATATATATATATATATATATAATAATTCTTCAATACATAATCATGCTGCACGTTGCGGGTCTGTAGATAGATATTTTATTTAATTTTTTCAATACATAATCATGTTGCATGGGGGTCTGTAGATATTTTATTCATTTTTCAAATAAATACATGCTGCACGCTTGAGTCTGTAGACATTTTACTCATTTTTCAAATAAATACATGCTGTTCGCTAGGTCTGTCGATATTTTATTCATTTTTCAAATAAATTTTCCTTAGTACATTAACAAACTGATCGATATTTTGTTTGTATGTATGTACATACACCATTAGTTAAACAGTTATTAACAAATAAATTTTCGGGAGGCCAACTTCATGCCACAAAAAATTCCTTTTCGACGCAAATTCTGAAGTACTGCCTTTGAAATAATACCAGTCGAAAGATTTAGATAGTTTGTACATTCCCAAACTGATAAAATCTCCTTTGATGATTAAAATGTCTCTTTCTCTATTAGATTATACGATAAGCTCGTAAGCTCTGACGTATTACATAATTAATTTCCATCTGTCAAATCACGCGGTCTTTAAGTGGATAAAAAAAACATTCAAAGGACGATCTATCTGAATGCCATTATTGAAACTGAATTATGAAAACAGTGAGTTTCGCACACACAACACACACATACGCACGCGCGCGCGCACACACACAAACACCGAGAGAGAGAGAGAGAGAGAGAGAGAGAGAGAGAGAGAGAGATACACGCTCAGATTTTTGTATGCATATATTTTTGTAGGTGTATATTTGCAAATATAATCCAAAATATGTTATATATATGTATGTTATACATATTTTGCAAATGTGTAACAATAAATAAAATGCCAACAGAGTTTCATAATCTTGTAAATTGATTCTTCCTTTTAACAATGCAGAGCTCACTCAAGTCGGCAATATTCTGCATCTATAATAAAATGCAATAAATATTTGGTCAATTCTGTTTTACCACGATAAAATTTCCATACTTCTAACTCGCCTTTCCGCCTTTCTTACCAGGTGTTGCGTTTACTATCCAATCGATAAAAGCTCCTACACGCATCGCGATAGCAGGTATATTTGAAGCACAGCCAACACCGCTAGATGTAATACCAGCCACTACTAATCTGTTCCTGTTACGATCATTCCATAAAAGCGGTCCGCCACTATCCCTCTATGATACACAAAAAGAAAAGAATAAAATATATGATTTTAGGATAGTTTTTACATTACAATTCTAGATATAATACATTTTGCATAAATTTGCCAATTTGGCACTTCAAGTTTCCAATGAAAAAAAAAAAGATTATCTCTTCACCTGACAAGTATCCTTTCCGTCAGCATAAGTACACATGTTATCGTAATCTACATTAGGATATACTGATTTGCAACTCGGATAAGGTATTACATTTAAATCCACTTTTTGAAGCGTATTCGATGATCCGCCGCCAAAGTATAATGTTCCCCAACCTAATATTAATGATTGAGTAGAATTAGAATAAATAATTATATCATAATTGTATTGGAAATATTCAGGAAATATTAACCCAACGCAATAACTCTTTGGTTTTCGAACGTATACTGCCGATGTAAGAATGGTAAGCAGGCCGGACCAACTTCAGGGCTATATTTAATGGTTTCAACAGTCTTACAAACAGCTAAATCGTAGGAAGCATCTTTTTCACGGTTGTACCAAGGATGAATTTTGCATCCCTCCAGATGGAGCAGTTGAGTTGCACTAGTTTCTCTGTCTACACGTAATACACAATATATTACAAGTACAAGTTTCGTGTTTTGTATTAATCTAATATTTAAAATTTATATACATATATCTAAAAACCTTATAGTAAGAAACTGCACTAGTTTATTTCACTACTGTCCCATTTTACACGTAAAAGTTGTTTTAATCATATTTATTAATACAACCTATATTAAGCGTTAACTCATTAAATTATTCATCATTTGTAACTTTTAAATAAAACAAATTTTGCCTTAATAAAGAATAAAATATTATATTTATTATAATTAGGAAATAATTTTACTAAAAAAAAGGAAATAGTAAAATTAGGTTTCTTCTTAAGTAAGTTAGGTACCCTTCTTATAAGACAAATCATTTTCCATTACTATACTGATATACAGTCGTTAAAAAGAAACGATTTATATCATCAAGTTACAACTTTAAATAAAATTACTCTCAATATATTTATATTACTAACAGAAAGTATAAATCTATGTGATTCATATTATTGCAATTGTGAATACAAATTTTACTTACTTAATATCCTTTATCTATAAATATAAATTAAATGTAAACAGATAAACAAGATAAACAGATTTTAACAATTACTTGTTGTTACATTATGTTCTCCAATGACTACACCAATCCACTTAATGTTTCTCTTGTCAATGCAGTGGGCTGCTGTTAATATATATCGATTAGCTATTATGGTAGCACCGCAATATATCTGACTGTCATCACTAGCATCAACTAATCCAGACATCATAGGATATTCATTTATCCCAGTTTCTTCACCACCTACTATCCTGGTCTAATTGTAAGTAAACAATGCAGATATAATGACAGATACTTAATTCGTTTTTAAAACTTAATCAGTTAATTATTCTTAATAAATTTTTTTGCATAATTGATCAAAGCTACATTTTGAAGTAACGACAAATCAGCAACAAATAAACTTTCCATAAATGAGTAACAAAAGTTAATAAATATTAATATAAACTTACTTCTTTTTTCCAACCACAATCGCAGTTATTATTATTATATAAAGTTTTAATTTCGCATAAAAATCGTCCACCTGTCGTATTATATTGCGATATCAATTGTATAGTTGGATTTGGTCCTCTGAGAACAAATTTAACCTGACCACAGTAGTTCATAGGTGCATTATCATTAGCAAATTGAATAGAAAGTCTGTCCAAATAACAATACTTTGAGAAAGGCTGTAAAATAATTTATTAAATTATTCTTTTCTTTTATTCTGTTTCTAATACTTTTGGCAATATTTAAATAATATAAATAATATAAATATAAATTCCGTATTTGGATAAAATCGTTAACTTAACAATCCAAGAACCCAATGCTTGAGAACCTAATTAAAGATATGTCTCTACGCACAAATTTTGAAAAAAATATTCGTAAAACAAACTTACCATCTCAACGTTACACTCTATTTGGATATCATAGATACTTTCCATTTCCCAAATGCAATTATATTTACCTCTGTAGTCATTGGGATAGGAGGGACTATATGCATAATACGTTTGTCCAGATTCCAAATTTTGAAAATAATTGCAATCAGATTCTACTCCATTTAACGTCAAGAGTGATATCAATAAGCCGAACGAAACTACCTGGACTAATCGTAACATAATTACACGTGTTTTGTAATTGTATTAATAAATTTCTATATTAGTGTAGAGTAGATTTTGAATGTCATACTTTTATGATATCTGAACTTGAAATTATGCTAATTGATAAAGTTTTCTTTCTTTTTTTTATATTTATATTTTATACATTGCTTATGAGTAATATTACAATTATAATACAATAAATTAAATAATAATTTTTTATTAAATCTGTTATTATATGGAAAGAAGATATTTTACGGTAGATTAAATGTAAATCGCTGGAATATTATTGAGTCAAATTTATTATTTGAAAATTATTGTTTACTACCTGTAATTATTAGTAATGTTATGTAATATAATATTATATTATATTTGATATGTATATGTTTTGAATGTTTGTTTTGAATTTATACTCTCAAAAATATGAGAGTGTGTACAGTGCGTACGCGTTTGTAAAACGTACAATTGGAATTTAGGCTTAAAAGTTTTAGCAAAGATAACAATCAAACTTTCTTCGTTGAATAACAAGTGTTCATTCATCAAGTATTATATCGAATAAATTGAAATTGATAAGAATTACGATTTACTTGGTAAACTTTGATCAGCTTAATCATATCTGTTTTTTTTTAAGTTGTATAAAGATGAATTATATGGAAGCCTTAAAGGTAAAGTTTTTTATATAAAATATCATTGTTATATATTTTCTAATTGTATGTTGTTTTATGTATACAATTGTAAACCAAACGTTTGACATATGTATTTGAAATAATACATTATTCCACTACGTGATGTCAATATTTTATAATTTGCTTGATATCGATATTTTAATTTAATAATTGATAACTGAATCAAGTTACTCATAATACATATGTAGAATACATGAACATCTTTTCAATAATTTTAATCGTTTCGACTTATTGAATTATTAAGAGCAAACACGAATTTATTGATTTGTTATAAATTGTACTAGCTATATTCTATTTTCATATAATTTATTATACATAATTAAAACATTTAAAACTTTAAAACATTTAAACATATACTCCTCTACGTCAGTAATAGTAAAAGTTTGAATACCTGCTTGCATGGTACACAAGCCGAAATATTTTAGACTTAACATCTTGAGAGGATAAATTACTGTTCTGTCAAATAATCACACTCACTGTATGACAGATGCGTCTGCTTTTATTCCGATGCAAAGATAAAGTAAACACAAAACTGATAACATCTCAGGTGTCTTATCTTTTACGTAGCTTTATAATTAGAGCAAAGGCGGATATATCTTTGAAATAGCATAAAGGTAATGATGAACTTGATGAGATATGTACGTTAAAAGCAGCTCACGTATTTTTATGATATATTTCATAAAAGACTTATTAAAATTGAGAAGAAACTTTAAATAAAATATTTTGCGTTTCTTTTTTGTCAAAAAGTGTTATTGAATTGAAGGATGCAAAGATTGTAGATAAGTACTTTGGCCAAAGTTTTATTTTATTATAAAATTAAATAATTTGTTTCTTCTTAACGAAAATATAAACGTTAAACCGTATCTGCTTCATTTAAGTAACAAAAGAAAAAAAAACTAAACGAGGAAAAAAGATTTTATGTTATATTACACATAAACGAATAGAAAACTTTTGAATTCGAGATCTTGATTTTTATTTAATCTCTTCCAGATTCACTTTTAGAACTTTTTCTGCGTACATTAAAGAATTTTAATGTACGCCACCAATTAAATAAATAAATATAACGTTGAAGAAGAAAAGGTATTGAAAATAAAATCTCTACTAAAAAATGGATTAAAAGATATTAAGCGTATCTATAAATTTTCATTCTTTAATCTGTGCAATGTCCTCTATAGAAAAAGTTTTATAAGATATATTACGTCTTGCACATAAAAAATATTTAAATTTTATTAATGTTATAGTAAATTGATATTACAGCATATTACGAAAAGGAAATAATAACGCTTTATGTTGCAAATATTATATAAAAGTGGAGCATGTATAAAAGTGTAAAAGAAAGCTCTGAATAATGTAACAAATAAAACTCCCAATATTTAATCACGTCATGTAATTGTTAAAAGAAATGTTATTATTGTGAAAATGGTAATTGTAAAAGTTTGGGTTGGTTCACGGCCGATTCAATTTGTGCTAATTTTAACTTTCACATACATTCCATGTTGCCGTGGAACTTATAACAAAACTCCATCGTCAGCTAGGACACACTAGTGTATCGTAACAAGTAACTTTTGTAAATGATCACGCCAGTGGCTTGTTATATCGTATAAAGTGCACCGTGTCAAGTGTTGTACTGACAAAATACATAAAGAGGCAATTGTTCCTTGCGACAAACGTAGGTCGACTATCCTATCATTTTGCGTACAATGATGATAACGCCTGTCGACATTCGTTTCTATAATGTAATGTCTTCGAGAAAATGCGCAAATATCTATCGGTCTCGTTCTAAAAAAAAAACTTTCCGCATACGTAATAAATGTACTATCGACAGGTAGTTATTGTAGTTGCAATGTTTTACCTTGTGCAAACGTTGCAAAATAATGAACGAAATTTGGCGAATGTCGTTATTGCGTTTAGGTAATAAGAAATATTATCGTATAACGAGAAAAAGAAATTAAGATTGAAGAGAAACATGCATAAAAAAAATTTGTGCATAATTTCTTCAATAATATGTGTAACTAAATTATCTGTGAAGAATAACTTTTTTTATATGAATAATATAACAAGTAACGATCTAATCTTTCTGAATGCATATGTGGTAGACGACTTTTTTTGAGTCTAATGTTGCTTAAATTTATTGAATTCAATTTCATCAAAATTTCTAAGCAAAATTAACATATAAATTTTATTCAATTCTGCGAATTTTCTCATAAATTTCAAGGTAAGTGCTTAATTTTTAATGTGTTCAATGAACGTACGTTTTTCTGTAAAACATTCCTCAATTAAAAATACTATAAAGTTAAGGTAAAATATAGTTTAAATTAAACAAGGAATATTATTTTATTACTCACTTATATTTTTGAGAACCTTGAACAGTGAGAAAATTCGTAGATTGTACATTGTGATTATAATGTTATAAAAGTTTATAAAACGAAAGGTAGAAACAAGCGATTTTGTTATGTAAAATATATTCTGTATAAATATTTTCTCTTAATAATATATCAGTTTCAAATATCTCTATTTTTTCTTGGAAGAATAAGAAAATAAGTGAAAGTAGGAAATTAATCTAAAAGAGAAATTGCTTTAAAAGTATATTGCGATTAACAAAAATTTTCTTTCAAGAATATGTTTTTGTGATTTCATATAATGCCATTGATATAATTCTTCTACATATACGTATAATTAATTTAGTTAGTGATGTTATATCTACATTGATCAATATGCTCTGTAAAATTTCGATAACTACAATATCAAGAGATATCAAGAGAAGAATGATAGAAATAATACATATAATATAATATACCTTTTTGCCGGATTAGTTACGCATTATCTATTTATTACTGCGGAAAATAATGTGCTAACATCCATCTCAAAAGCTGGAAACAAAAATATATATGAACAAAAATTTATATAAATTTAAAAAGACTGACGCATTACACATACACTATAGGTACATGAGGCAACAACTAAAAGAGACTATAAGAAAAAGTAAATATTTTCATGTAGATATATATCTCAACATGTTTAAGACATTAAAACTTAACATCCACACACATATTTTTAAATAATTTCTCCATTATACAGAAATAACCACAGTGTTTCCACATGACCAAATGTATTCGCCAGGCATTTATCTGATGTTTGCATGTATAAATACATCGCATGCATATGAGTGAGTAACGTCGCTTTCATAGTTAAACTAATATACTCAAACCCTTCTCTTTTAAAAGTCGTAGAACAAAAGCAAAACCCCTCAACAATTATCATGTTAGTGGCTTATTAATTAACATCGTGCATGTCTGTTGAAACATTGTGTGTCCCTTGCGTAACAATTTTCACGTATGTTGTCTGACGTGCTGCAAGACAGCATGAAAAGCAATGTTAAAATATAATGCGCTAATGCACAATGTTTGTAACATCTGGCACGTGTTTTGGAGTTGGAATTACCACAAATTGCACTATGTCGAAAACGAGATGACACGCTACATATGGATGGAGGGCATGAGCGCAACTATGAAATTTAGAGCTAAAGCACATGCAAGGTAATATAATTTTTGAAATTTTCAATAAAGATAAAAATAAAACACACAAAGAGAACAATAATGGATGAATGAATGAATGAATAACGAATGAATAGAAGGTTTAAAATAATTCAAATTAATTAAAATTACTTTCTGTAACTCATTTATCATAATTATTCTGAAATTTGCCTAATCGCCGGATAACAATTATTGTTATTATCTATATCGCTATAGATTCTTCTGAAAACTGAAAAGCTTTCGGGCATTTATTTTAATTTATATTATTTATTCATACTCACACATATCTACATGATGTTATGCGCAGGAAAAAAGATAAAAGATAATAATTGAAGAAATATTAAGTTATGTTTCATAATCTTTTTCTACAGTATATTATTACCACAGTATATGATTATTATATATATATTTTCTATTTTTTATTATAATGTATTTTAGCTAACAAATAGAGCTCAATTTGTTATTAAAACCTATAATTCAAACTCTAATTCATCACATCAAATCTGGTGATATAATATTATAGTACCTTAAAAGTGTATATTATGACTCAAATTTGAGGTGATCAAGCTGACATGTAGATACATGTCCCGAATCCAAATTGATTCACACAAATTATCGGATCGACAGACATGCTCAATTTAATTGAGATCTCACTTGAGGTCAAATCTCAATTTGATTATAGAAAACAGATAATCATTTTCTAATTTATAGTGATGCACATACACACACATCGATACATGTGAGCATGGATAATTTTAAATAACCTGGCAAGTTATTTTGAAACATCTTTAACAGCGCTAATACAAAATTAAATTAAGAGTAACGATAACTCAAGTTGAAAGAGTTTTAAAGTCGTGTATAAAATAAAAGAAATATCCAATAATGAAATCAAACAGATCCCTAACAAATTGTTACTGTGTACTGCGCCGCAGCGCAATATTACAGGCGCATAAAGTTCGCACGTGCGGTGGATATTTTATAAAGCGTCACGCAAAGCGTGATGATGGGTAATACATGCGGAAAACAACTTAACAGCACCTAAGCGATAACGCTTAAGCTTACTCTCTTAGCGTAATTGCGAGGGGATTTTTTTTAAGTTATTCTCTTGAACAAAGTAGATATTGTTCCTCGACAATGGAGGACAATTAATACATCGTATACCTTATACAATTATCATAATTTTTAAGTACAAATATTAAATATTAAAATATTGATGCAATTGCTGTTTCTTTTTTGCAATAATGAATTGTATCTTTTGATCCTGAAGGACGTAATGCTACGTTTTTCATGTTTATTAGTTCGATATAATAAAAATATATTAATAATGCATTCGACGGTAGTTGCGCTACCGAATATAAAGCATACCGATTAACTTTCTTATCATATCTGAGCAGTTCACGCACGACGCTAATGTCGACATCTGGAGAATAGAAATGCTCGAATAATAATAAACGGATATAATCACAACGTCCATATGTGTGACGTATTACTGACAATGTCTGATGAAGAGAAAAATTTATTATACATATATTTATTTATCAATAAAGAAAAATAAAAATTTTATAAATTCATTTTAATTTAATGTACATATTATCTAATAGTAATCTCTTTTTGTCCCTAGTAAAGGAGAGAAACAGAATATTTTATATTAAAAGATAGAAAAGGTACTACATCTTAAGTTACCTACGAAAATAAGAATATAATAATTAAGAGTCTAAGAGTTTTAAAATATATCGCACTTTTATTAGACAGAAAAAATATAATTTCGTCACTTTGTCAGAAGATTTCTATCATTTATTAAAATATCGTATACAGGAACGTGAGATCGTATGCAGGTAAGTAGGAATGTGAGATTCCAGAGATGCTTCTATAAGAAATTGTAAATCACTCATCTTCGCGACTCCTTATTATTTATATACGAGACAATCTTATATACAAAAATATAAAACTGTCAAGATAATATGTGTGAAAATGTATGTATGTGAATGTTTTTATTACTATAATAAGAAGGACGAAGAAGCAATGCACAAGAAAATTACCACGAAACACTTGATGACACGTATTGATATATGTTTGCGCATAATAAGTGAAATGTGTACATACATACATACACATGAAAGATCACAACTGCATTTATTATCAAATACTTCGTGATATCACTTCCGTAATATTGAATTTTAGAAATTAAATTTAGAAAAGAATTTAAAAATGACGTTCTTTTATATTCACAATATATTTGTACAAATAAAATAAACTGCCCAATATCGAAATAATAGTATTTCTATACAGAATTAAATCCAAGTATTTTCAGGCGGTTTGTCATTTAAAAAATGGAGGAGATAGATTCGAGTACGGATGGAACAATAGATTGCAATTTTTATAACAACATACCTCTCGTTTCATGCATTTTAAATATCTCGCTTGAAGTAGATTAAATCAATAAAACTAGTTTTACGAAATATTTTGTACACGTATCATTATACTGATAACACGAATTGACAATTAATCCGCAAGAAATATCTAAATTCTGCATAAGATCAATACTGATTATTATATACACCAATCGTACATGTTTCGACTCGAGATGAGAAAACTTATTTCTGCTCAATCGATAAGATTGAAAATTTTGAATTGAACGTTTTAATGGTATGAATATAAAAATATACGAGAATCGAAGCAAACGTACGCATCATACTTTTTCTCTTTCTTATTATCTTTATGCACATCATCGAAGAGTCGTTCGTTGAATCTGATATTTCATTTTTCGAGTAAAGACCATCGCACACAAAATTGCATAGGCTGCATAAGCATAGCATAAGACCGCTGGACCAATGAGCATCTTATGTAAATCAATATGGCAACTTTATGCTGAATGCTCATTGGTCTAGCGGTCTTATGCAGCCTATGCAATTTTGTGTGCGATGGCCTTAATCGTGATATGATTAGAGTTATGTTAGCAAGCACGAATATTCTTATGAGCTACGTATATACATCAACCATTATCACGTAAATATATTTCAAGAACAATGTATACTTTAAAGCATATACTTTAAAGAACAATTCTTGGTAGTTTCTAACGAGTTTTCGAAGCAACCTGAATAACTTTTCCAATTTAGCCACATGCGACTACGTTCTTATAAACAACAAAGTATTACTTCCTATTACCGACAACTTTAAATAGATTATTTGTTGAGAAGTTATTACGCAACGGAATATGGATTACTGTGCAAAATGCAAATAGTTTTATGTAGGAAAACTTTCATCTATTTAACATTAATACACAAACGTATATGTATATATCGTTAAATTTTATCAATTTTTATAAGCTTATGATTAAATTAAGATGTGTTTGTTTTCACTGTTTCGGTTGTATGCAAATTCTGCAAATTATTTGCCGACCAATCATATTTGTTTCAACCAATTTGCTCAATAATTATTTCAAAATTGATAGATTCAATAAAGTTTTTTATGTTATTTTATTATATATCGCGCGACTTACTACATACTATATTCTATAATACTACATGCTGCAATATAAAATTGAATTTCTATAAAACATGTAATGCTAACTCAAGACGGTTTAATATTTTACAACGAAAGAAATTTCTATATAATAATAAACATATGTTGGCGCAAACAAACGAAAGCAAAATTAACAATAGTTGATAGATAAATAAAATTGTACATGTTTTTAATCAGAGTGTTTTTAATTATTCTATAATACACGTAGAATGTATGTAAATCGGTATAGTAGCTTTATCGGAAATCGAATTGTAAAACTTGATTTATCGAGGCTAACTTGCATATCGGCCAACCAGCCAAGTATCATACATTTGTGTTTATTGAAGGTGATTTGGATTGGTTGATATCACAAAGTTTCGTAGAGTGACAAGCTCATAATCGTTTGATAGAATGGTTTGTAGCTCAAGAGAACCGAATTTCGTATTAATAGTTAAACGATACATTTCCAAACTTTCAAACTTATAGCACTCCATGTTGATTGAATTAATTTCCGGAGCAAATTTAATCTAGGTTTGGCAACTAATTACAAGTCTCGCTCTCAAGGATGCCTACGGATTGCTCAGCAATTTAATTTTGTGCATACAGGTAACTATATGTATATATACACACATATATATATATAGGCATATAAATATTCCATAATTGTGCAATAAGTATATGTAGCTTTAAGTAAAGTTTTTACTTAAAAAACCATCTTTAACAGTATGTGAGTGCTTTATTGCATTTATTGCATTTTATGATGATTAATATATGGTGTTACATTTTTTATTTTTTAAGATTAGATCTTACTTTAAAGATTACTTAAGAGTAGATCCTGCCAATAGGTTTGTATCACATAATGAATATATATGCAGATTGACATTACGCGAAATGAAATTTTTACAGGGCTCATCGATGGCAAAAGAACTGGAATCAACATTAACCAATATACTGAATAGAATATCGAAGAAAAATGCGTTTAATTTTAATAATAAATCTTTATAATACATATTTGATAAGATCCCAATAATTGTTTTATCTAGTCCTCTCTTAAAAAGGAGATGTAGAGATTTAATTGTTGCGGCTTTTCCGCAATTTCTCTTGCTTGACTTACTTCGGATTGTGAGAGTAGTTGTCTTTTGAATAAATTTTGACAGTTAAATAAATTAGTTATCAAAAATAAAATTTAGACGCGCGCGTAGCGCGCGCTTGTGTTGCTAATATATATATATTTTTTTTTCTATTCTATATATTTTATTCTAGCTCAAACAAGTCAAACATTTATCAACGTGAGCGGACAGATGTCGATGATAATGATAATGATGGTGATGGATACAATCACAACAGGTTAATTTCAATTTCATTAATGTATAAGAAGTTTTTAAAGATTAGATCTACTCTTAAGTAATCTTTACTTACTTAAAGATTAGATTCTACTCAGAATTAGCTCTTTAAAATGTATCTTAAAATTTGATATTTTATATTTCTTAATATATAGATTTTTGGATTAGACTTTGATTAGATTGCATCTGAAATAAATTTGCTCTTTATATTATACAGGCAAAAACAGAAATGTAATATCATAAATAATAATTTAATAGGAGGAAAATTTTCAACTAGGACAAGATAGATGATAAAAAAAATGAGTGAAAAAAGAGTGAAACTCGTAATAAATATTATATTGCAATGTTATTGTACAATATTTATTTTATGATTATTCTTTATTTCTAATAATTAGAAAAAATCAATATTGACGTAAGTTTTCGAGACAAACAAAGAATAATCTAAAGACTATTAAATCATCGTCAAAAAATCCTATTCATCTTTTAATAAACCGATTTTGCAAAATTACTAATTGTAAGACGTTTACAGCATCATAATCATCCGGTGTCTTAGGTTTGCTCTACATCATTTACTTCTACTTGCCTATCATCGATACCAAAGCTTTTTTGTATTTTGGTCAAACTGTAACTGCGAGTATCCTTTAGAAGTAGGGTGCAAAGAGCTCCAGCTATCCAGCAAAAGCTAGCAAAGAGCCATAAGGTATTTGTGACACCGAGGGTACTCAACATCTTCCCGAAGTTCATCGTTACTATCAGAGATAGGGTCCAATTGAAACAAGCTACGCCGGCAACGGCAGTCTCTCTGATTTGCATGGGGAAGACATCACCTAACAGCGCCCACGAAATAGGTCCGATGCCGACGTTACAAGCGGCAAAGAAGAAAGTCATCCAGGTCGGCGGCATCCAAAAGTAGGTGTCGTCGTACTCTGGATCCTGCTCCTTTACTTCGTAAAACCATCCTGCAAATATAAATTCAGAAATTTTGCTTTATGCTTACGATTAATTTCATAAGCTTCTGTCAAATATTGTCATGTCAATTTAATTTAATTTTATATGCACAATTTTTTTGTTATCGATAAATTTATCAATTACATTATTTATAATAACAAAAGAGTAATTTCTTCAAAATTCCCTTCTCAGCGTTCGTTTATTTTAAACGTTTGTATTCGTAATATTGTCTTCTCTAATTGTAAGTCTTAAGGAAACTATAGTATACATATATATTTGTTATCCTCTCTCTCTCTCTCTCTCTCTCTCTCTCTCTCTCTCTCTCTCTAACAAACACCATCACAAGAGGAAGTCATTTACCTAACAGTATCAGGAACAATCCCATAAGTATCGAAGATACAATTAGCAGTATTCGACGTCCGATTATGTTTATCAGACCCATTGCTAAGAAACAAGACAATATTTGCACCCCACCAATGAGGACAGTTAGTTCACTTCCAGTTAAGTCGCCTGATCCAGCAAAATAGAAGAGTGTCAATGCGTTGAAAATCATAATATTAATGCCGCTTAATTGTTGGGTCAGGAACATGAAGAAGCATGTAAGGAAGGAACTTGCAACGTACCGGTTTTTTAAAACGTTTATTGTGATCTGTAAAGATAGCATCTTAGAATCTCTTTTACAAATCACACAGAGAGCAACATAATTTTTTTTTTAATTTTAAAGTGATTGTTGTGTGTACAACAAACAACATCTTATTTTTTATCCATTTAACTTTTATTTTGAAGATATTTATTTTGAACTCTCTCTCTCTCTCTCTCTATATATATATATATATATGTATATATATATATACATATATATTAGAAAACATTTCATTTCTTCATTTTGTAAAGTAATTTGTAATATTGAGTGTTTGTGATATTGTAGTATTAATTTAGGTGTTTATGAAATGACATACTAATATTACTAATAAAAAGAGAGAAAGAATTTTATAACAACTAATATATTATTCTATGCAATAATTTTAAATAACATATATCTTTACAGATAATATTGTAACAATTTTTAGTAGACAAATATCCTGTTTTTTTTCCAGCTAATATCTACGATAGAAAAATAAGACGTTTCACCTTTCCTGACTGGCTCACAAGATATTTCAATTTCTCCATTTCAACCTCTTCATATGTTTGGCCACGATACCATTTTAGAGACTCCCTCGCCTTTACTTCGTTATTCTTCATAAGATGATAGAGAGGACTTTCAGGCAATAGTTTTACCAGAGCAATCACGAGACATGTCACGGCACAAATAATATTATACCTAATTATTATACAAATATATATCATTAATAATTACGTGAACTTTTCCCGGAGATTTCTATAATTCCGATTACATTTTACATTTGATAGTTTACCCTGATATTGATACAAATACAACGCAAATCGGACATGTGACGGTTTATCTTAATAAATTTTATTGGCCAAGAGATAAAGATTTGTCGATAACTTTCAACTAAGTATATGTATATTAGTCAGAAAAACAAAACATATCGATACTTTTAAATCAATCTTGTATATACGTAATCGACATGTTACATATTTAACATGATAGCTAATGCAGTTTTCACGTTAGACAAAAGTTTATCATTGTAATCAATAATATCTGAACAATTGGAATCGTACCGTTAAATGCGCCATTAATCTTTCGGGGAAATTCTTTGGACTAACATAAAATATAATTATAATTGAAAGTTAGATATCACTAGAGATTATACATAAATAAAAGATGTTAAAATGACAATCTTTTGGAATACAACTGTTATAGTTAAATTGATAAATTTCATCAGAAGTATCATATTTAATATTAAGTACCTCCATATAACATCGTATTCATTTAATACGTGGGCAATTACAAAGGCATACATAATTCCACAGTTAATTAAAAGCTGAAAATACATAAGAAGGAGTCCTCTCGAATTTTTGTCTCCGATTTCTGCGATGTAAATCGGTGTCAGAACGTAAAATGCTCCACCGCTCATGCCACATATAAATCGGCCAATTATGAGGAACAAAGTCTGTACAAATGTTTAGTACACCATTATTATTATTGTTTGACATGCCATTACGTCAATTCAAATTCTTCTATTATAAAATCTAACAAAATATTACGTCATATTAAAACAATCCTGTAATTCAACTGTAATTTCAATTAATTTCTTCGACTATTTTTTAATGTTAAAAAAAATGAGATTTAGTAATGGAGTAAGATAGCATTGCATAGCGAGACTTTAACAACAATAATTAATATAATATGCTCTCGTAATATATTCGTTAGTTTCGTTCAATCGGTTACACAAGCAACATTTTGACGAAATATTCTGACATTACTGCATACTTGTTGGCTAGCGCAGCAAATGAAAGTCCATCCGACGATGAATCCTGGCATAGTCAAGGACATGATTGTGATATGGCTGAAATACTTGATAAAAAGGGGCATAAACATCACGCCAGCACAAGCACCGGCATTTAAAATAACACCGATAAGGCCGATTTCAGTATCGCTAGTACCGCTAGCTTTTAAGATATTTCGAAGAATTATCGCGGCGCTTGAATTCCATCCGAGGGTGACACCGAAAGCAAATCCGCCGAGAGACGCTAAATTTCCAAACAGAAAGAATCACCATTTCATATATGTACATATATATCGTGTATATTTGAAAAAAAAAAATTATATTCGAATTGAAATTTGTAGTCAGTCCATGTATATGATCCAAACGTCGGTCGTCAAATACACGTGAATTCATGTGTTTGTATTTTATAATGTCATTTCTTTTTATATGTTATATAATGTTATATATCGTAATAATATTTAGTGATCGTCAGATTGTATTTCTTCACTCACACAATCGATGAAATGTAGTCCATTTCTAGTAGGATGTATAACCGCGTGAAAATAATTACATTTAAAACTTTATTTCGTAGGAATCCGAATATTGTAAGATTATTAAAAAGGATATCTTTAATATTTGAAATATTTTAGTAGCAAAATTTTAAACAAAACATGTATGTGCGTATTACTTCTCATATATGTACAGTACCGGTCAATAGCTTTTGCCCACCTGATGTCAATTTTACTCATTACAAAAAGTTTTATAACTGCGGTCACAGTTGAGTTACAGAAATTCGCAAGGACTTATTTTCAAGCTTGAATCAAGACCTTTCAAAATATGCCGTGCATAGACTCAACTTTCAAATTCTTTTCGCAAAATCATTGTACGATCTTTGGTTAAAAAACTGTACTAACTTGAAGAAAAAGAGAAAAATTTTTAATTTTTGCATTTTTATTTTTCTATTTAAAGGAATGAAAAAATGAAAAATCAAGTGTATGCAATTGCAAACTTTGAAAGGTCTTGATTCAAGCTTGAAAATGAATCTCTGTGAGTTTCTGTAACGCAACTGTGACCGAAGTTATAAAACTTTTTGTAACGAGTAAAATTGACTTCAGGTGGGGAAAAGCTATTGACCGGTACTATATCTGCACATTCAATTTAAGGTATTATATCTCCACGATCATGCTCTACGTGCCTACGTAATTAATAAATAGTGAAAACTTGTGCATATCCCTTGAATATACTATACTATACTATGCAACTATAAAAGGTTATTGCTCAAATTCATAATTCGATTTCATATAGCGAAGCATTAGGAAAATGTAATAAACTTTTTAATGAGACACCACATGTATGTGTATATCGTAAATAAATATATCGAACCAAGTATTAATAATTATTGTAAATCTGAAGAAAATATTTGCGTTGCTTACAATTAGAATAATAGCGATGAAACGTTTCCCAAACTTACTTACGAAGGCAGCAATGTGCTGATTCAATCGGTAGTTTCTATCATCGTTATTGACTTCAGGAGCTAATGTCGATGTCATTTTCATAATGGACGCGACAAGTGACGTTGTCTAAGCGTTATCCTATTTTCCATTCTCCAACTGTCATCTACCGATACTGATTCAAATCGACTCGAGAGAATTCAGCTACATGACTGACCGCATAAACGATGCTCCATTCGATATGAACGTATCGACTTTGCGTTTAATATTCGCCCGGATGTTTTATCAAACTGTATTGTTTACCGAATGTCTTGACTTATGATTTATTGTTGATGTCGTTGCATTCTTTCCGATGTGTAGGTCCTTTAATACAATTTTTTTTTAATTCTTTCAAATGATTATATAAGTTAATTCATTAAATAATTCACTAAATACAATGCTGTATGTAAATAAGTATGCATAGATTTATGTAAATTTTTGTGTATTAATATTTATATTAATTTATAAAATATTTAATAATTACTAATTATGTTAATTTATACATATACATATTGTAAGAAATAGTTTATTGGAAAATACAATGTTAATATAAATTTGACTCGCAGGACTAAACTCGCAAGACTTACTCGTAAGATTGTCGAATCGAGACTGAGCTGAACGCAAATTCTCGCGGTTTTATATCCGGGCGGCTTCCCTTGATTTCAGAGACAATGAGAGCCGCTATACTTCTTAGATACGCGACTACAGTAATTAATAACTATAAATAAGTTATGAATCTGTTTGACAAGAGTACTGATTTATTAATTTTCATAACAATTGTATATTGTTATAATATATTATTCCAACTATTTTTTAAACAGTATCAATAATAAATTATTGTAAGAATTGGTTTTTTTTATTTTTAATAAAATAAATAAAATAAAATAATAAAATTAAAAAGTTTACAATATTGTCATCATAAAAGCAATTCTATAGTGTTATATGATTATTATTTCGTCGAATATTATATATGATGTAATAGTGTCAAGCTCGTTTTGCTCACAACTATGCCTGCCTTTAAATTTTCGTAAAGCACTAAGCGGCACTGCGATATTCTTGAGAAAAAATGTTGATTTTTCTTTTTAAGTTGAAATGTTTCTACGTATATTTTCTCCACAATACAATGTGCATACATCTTCAAAGTTACGACGAGTAGAAATTACATCCTGACAGATTGTCAGTCGAGCATTAGAAACGAGAGAGAGAGAGAGAGAGAAATCACTTCTCCTTATAAAAACGATCAAAATTGAACAAAAAAATATTAATTAAAAGTAATATATTAATGTTTCTACGCTGTCGAGTGGACAATTGTAGATGAAAATAGATAAAATAATTTACTTGAGAAATGAGTAATAGAGGTATATTAAGTTTCGACAACAGTTTTATAGAAGAATTCATGTAAATACAAAGCAAAGAACGAAGTAAGCAAACTATGAACATTTGCACTTTATGCTTTGTGAAATGTTTCTCCGCATTTATGTCATTTCAGATTTCTAAAATCTAGAAATGACATAAATGCGGACACGAATTTATATTACTGCCACTTAGAACGGAAATTAATTAATTATTTTTACTAGACACAATGCTTTTGAGCTACTTCTCTGACATCCTTGCATCCAAATTAATATCAACATTTATCCATCGTATAACATTACAAAATAAATCAACGTAATATAAAAGTGTAAATAATAGATTTAAACAATTTTTCAATTTATTTGACTTTTTTCATATTAAATAACTTATCTATATAATTGCTAATATAATTTATGTAGGATTAAATTGTTTTTATATCTTTTAGACAATAAGATTACAACTTTATTCATGATAAATCTAAATGTACATGTATTAAGAAATTTTATCAAGATAGCAATACTATATTGATGCTTAAATGTTTAAGAAGTATAAAAATGAAAAGAATGTGGGATTGTCACAATGCGATGTGACAATATTATACGTACTTATGTGTAGCAATATGAGTTTGCATGTACTTTTATTATTTTCTTTTATCGTCTGGATATGATGAAGATGTGCCGTTTCGGTATTCATACTCTGGATTTTGTTAGAAATGCGATTGAGTATAAATATACTGTAAGGTAAATGATGAGATATGTCGGCGTGCGCCGACGGTGCACGATGTCCAGTTGATCATGAGTGGACGTTACCTATTCATTGTTTGCACGTCAACGACATTTCTCATTTCTCGGCCAGAATGTCGATACTCGGCCGACTATCGAATACTAGTCGATGAAACAACTCTTATGTGAATGTTCAAAAGAATTGAAAAACGGTTGATGCATTATGCCAAAAATGATTTGGTAGTATATCGAATCGTAAATATAATCGATTAAAGATTTGCAATTTGCATGCACTCCTGTTGAGTTTTTGTTTTTAGAGAAAAATTGAGAAAACAACATTCCTTCATGATGACTTTAAATTATACACATCACACATACTTTTTTTATTATCGTCTTAAAATCTAATCGTACTATTAGAATTTGTTTTCGGAAGAGTCTATAAATTCTTTTTTATTAAAAAATATAGAGAAAAGCAGTATTGCTCTTTTAGATTTTGCTGAAATGTTTCGAGTATCTTGGTCATGCCGAGTATACTAGGCATGGTGCGTCCAATATGATTTGTCGTTGAGTTTACTATTATGCGAATTTATCGTGGAAAACTTTATCTTCAATCTCTAACTTGTACATGTTTATTACCTTAAGCATAAAAGATCATTAATGGAAAAAAACTATAATAAACGGAAAAGAAAATAATAATAATTATGATTCGAAATAGAGAATAAATTGAGTTGATTTCACCTACTTACTTTTCCCTGCTAAATATTGTTGTATATGAAAAAAAAATAATAGGGGTGCGGTAATACACAAGTGTTATCATGTGGGATTGACTCAAGTGAATGACGAGCCTCTAAGTAAATGACTTAATCTGAAGTATTTTAAGAATATTCTCTTTCAACGAAACAAGAATTTTCAAGTTTCAAATTAAACATATGTATATGTTAGAGAAATAAGAGAGAAGAAAAAAAAAAGAAGAACGTAAGTCATTAACCATAGTAAAGTCTGCATAATAGAAATTGTCAGTGAGTCCTTTTTGAGTAATTACGATTACTAATAGCTTACTAATGACAAGGTTACTAATAAAAAAAATATAAATTGTAAGTGCGCGAAGTTCTGTGATCGTCGGCTATTTGCTAGTGATACTCGAGACTGGAATATTTTTGTCGGCAGTTGATTCCGCGACTAGGTGTCATCTAATATTAACGCGTGCACAGCTGCTGCAATCACGTTGCAGGAGGAATCCTTCCCACGCCACGTCGTTGGGTGAAATAGATCGCAATTTCGACTTGTACCCAGTGAGTTGCGGTACCTTCGTTGGCAGTACACAACTCCTGGAAAAAGTATCCTCTTTTTTCGATTCTTTCTTCTTCGTGCTGGTTTGTATATATATATAGTATATGTACATATATACGTGTATGAACATACATATTCTTAGTTGGTGTGCATTGCTTCGTATATGTGCAAGATATTGATTGGAATTGGTCGTTGCCCTCGAATATCTAGTCGCTTTAGTCAAACCACGATTAGATATTGTGGATTACGTGTTAATTATGAACGTAATTAATCATGTACTTCCACCCGTAATATCTTGTTGAAAGTGAAAGCATCAGAGTGTGATGTTTGATATTGCGTAACATTACAATAACGTAATATCAATTCTTGAATACGTTATTATAAAGCACTTAAAAAAGGACTTCCGAATCGAAATAATAAAATGTGTAATCCTTAATTTTTATGCACGCGTCGATGTACATTATACAATGGACGCACCTCCAAGCATTCCACCAATGAAATACTGTACTTTTTTAAATACATATTACAATATATTAAAATTGAAAAATTTTAATATAATCCCTCTAGACACCTATCCTTTGTTAAATCTGTCATAATAATTAAATAAAAAAAGATGTCGATAAATAATAATAAATTTCGCATAAACAAATGGCGAGACAAATTAGTTATAAATTTAATTGATCCTCGCGCAAACTTACACGCATACCTACATTTACATATCTTTACGATATCTAAAAATGTTACGCCTGTGTTTCTTATATTGTGATATAGTGCTTAAAATATTGCAACTTTTACGTTGATTCAACATGAAAACGCTATATTGTGCTCTAATATGCGCGTTACTGTATGCATGTATGTATACAAACTATAACGCACGTGATAACAACGCAAACACACAGAAACTAGAGGTATTACAATATTCATTCAAAATGAGAGTAAAAGAAGATGTTCCGTATTAAGTGGAAATAATTAATTTTGTTAGAATTGGAAATTTCGATTTTAACAAGTAACTTGCATGCAAAAAATTATTTTATCATATATTTGTTTTACAAAAGTTATTTTACATATTGGTTTTCATTTCTTCGTATATACGCTTCACATTATCTTTGTCTCGCATAATCACACCGTCTCAAAAGCTCTCGGTTTATATTATAGATAGAAACAACGATCATCTATATTATCAAATATGTAAATGTATTGTAGGGTAATAAACCCCCTGTCGATCGAGTGTTATCGTACCAAAGTATTAATAGTAATTCCAGAGGAGAAAAGAACAGTCGAGAGAGAAAGATGGAACATAAATAAGAATACGGACAATATTAAAAATATAACAAGTTACGCACTCTTGATCAAGATATATGTATAAGATAAAATAGTTGTCATCGTGTGTGTGTGTGTATATGTGTGTATGTATATATATAAAATATATATAGCGAGTATTGATCACAAGTTATAACCTGCCGTTTCAAAGGAAGTTTATTCTTTTAATCCATGATTTTCCTTTAAACATTATCGATAATTATACATCAGTGATAATTCTCAAAACGTTGCATCCAGGAAAATCGCACGTTGTACAATCAATAGTGGTTTGAATGTCTTTGCGCTACTCTCTCCATCCATAAAATCTCCATGGGACAATTTTTATCTGACATGTTATTTTTGCGTATGCGTATACACGCAAATATAGGATCGTCCGCGTTGATATTTCGATCAATCGTTAGCACCGGCTCGCTTATGAATACGACGTAGAAGAAGCTGTCTTAGGGCAGCTTTAAAGTCACCGCTCGGAAAAGCGTGAATTCCCCTCTAAAGATTGCGAGCACGAGCTCTTTGAAAATTTCGCTGGTGGCATTAGTCGTGGCTCAAGCTCTCCCTCGACGCTATACATCTCACCCCTCTATCCTCGTCCCTTTTGCCGGGCGTTTCTCTCCATCTTTCTCCCACTCACGAGCCCGAGGTACGCTCGCTCATTCAAGCTCGACCCCAGTCGACTCGACAACGATTCAGTCGCGGTCGACCCGCCACGCTGCGAGCTTTGCTGAGTACGTGTGTGCTCCGAGGTGCTCCGAGGTACCTCTCTTCCTCTCCTTCGTTCATCTCTCTGCTTTTTTCTCTCTCTCTCTCTCTCATCTCTCTTCCTATCGTGCACGTGCACGTTCTCGCCTTTCTCATTCTCTCTTTCTCTCTCTCTCTCTCTCTCTCTTCTTCACTGAATCTCGTCTCGAGATCGTTCCCAGATCGAAGCATCGTTCTTTAAGAAAGATAATACGGTTCTCTTAGAGAGAGACGACGAGATTTTTGCTCGATTCAACTCAACTCGACTCGACTCGACCGAGGGAAAGCAAACTTGCGAACCAGCCCGTTAGTTTGACACATCTCCATGGAGAAAGAGGGAGAGAAAAAGAGAAAGAGCGGCGAGGACGGGAGAGAGAGATAATCGCAAAATCGACTTGGAGGTTCGAAGCTCCAGGTTCGGAGCTTGCGCCGATTCGTCGGGAGCTTGGAGCGCGCAGCGGATTTTCCAATTCTCTCACATTGCTGAATGTGCGAGCTCGTGATGATGAATCGTTCTTACGCGCGAGCTGATGAGTGTCGAGTGAACAAATGTGCCGCGGATCCGTTCTTCGAGGAAGAAACGTGATTGTTGGAGTAAGGACGTTAGAATGTACGATCGACGAGCGCCGTATCGAGCTTACAATTAGACTCGAATTCGGCTGAAACGGCCTCTGTCGATATCCGTTTCGAAGCCTGATCCTAGACGACTACGAGAAATCTACAGGGTGTGTGTGTGTATATATACTATGTGCGAGGAGGGGGAAGGAGAGAAGAGGGCAAGATTCCCCTCTCGTCGAGAAATACCGTGAGGAGACGAAGAAGCAACGGAGCGGGAGGATCGAGACAGTTTGAAAAGATCGACCAGCGTCCAGGAGATGTTCCTCGAGGGTTGGTCGCGCGGTCCAGAGCTGGACTCGATTCACTCGCGTAAGAGGAAGTATGTGCTGTCGATACGAGCGACTCGGTGAGCAACGCGCCGCGCGATAATGGAGTGATTCAGTAGTCGTGATAACGCCTACGGTGCACGTGCGCGAATGCCGACAAGTACGAGGGAGTCCTGTGAGAGAACGTGCTACGTCAGGTGCTTGGCGCTTGACAGAAGCGTTTCTATTGAAAATTCCGAGGGATCGCAAGTGGAGGAATCCGAAAATTTACGTGAGTTTTCTGCGACACAACGTTATTTCGCAACGTTACGACTCGATATTTCGCGCCGCTTGCGCTAGGCACGCACTCTCCTCGACTCATTTTTCATCTAAAAATGAAGTTATCGGGAAAGTATCCAACACATTGTGCCGTTTACACATCCGAGTTATAAACTTGATTGTTCGTTTCAATTTTGACATTTGTGAGATATAATGGTAATAATGATTATGCGCTCGTATTATTGTGTATTTACGTTTTATCATTGTGTTTCCTCGGATTATAAACATTTAAGTACAACAAACGAGATGTTTTTGCGAAAATCATCACAGTGCAGCAAAACTGCAGTGAAATTGCTAAATGATACAAATCGTATCATTTAGCAATTTCATTGCAGTTGGTAATTTTGACGACACTACTTATAAATCAGTAAGCAGGTTTTCGTTTCTAATAAAAACATGGAGAGTCTTTAGGAATTGATAAAAAAAGAGCCAGATAGTGTGTTATAAATTTAAAAATTATATACTTACTTCATAATTATAATATCCTTAACTTTAAATATACTTACGTTATATTCCACGTGGGATATTTACGTAAAATGTTCAATTTGAAAATGTTTGGAAATAACTTTTCATTAGAAGATGTTATATATAGGTGTATATGTATGTATATATATATATATATATAATATC
>VBVR01002099.1:0-24958 GCA_011638315.1 Tetramorium parvispinum
ATATTAATACGACGTTATATATATATATGTATATATATATATATATATATATAAGTGTGCGCGCGTATGCTTTATTTCGTTCGCGCATTGTAATTAGCATACTTGCGGCCCTTTAGCACGATCCTTCCGCCGACAAGCGGTGACATTATCGCGCTCGTTGTCGCGCTTATCTCCGTCCGGTTATCGTCGGAATTTTGTCGCGTTATAATCGTTACAAAATGTAAGGCCGAATCATGCAATATGTAATTCCTGGACTATTTTGGAGGACCCGGACTGTTGAAGCGCGACTGATTACCGGCGGAATATTCACGATTCCGCAGCTGTGTACATCTTCGTCGCGCGCGCACGTGTGTACATATACACGTTGTATATTTCACGAGATTTGTACACGGCCGCCGCCGCCGTTTGGTTTTCCTCTAATCAAACAATTGATACAATGCCGTCGAAGAGAAGGAGAGAGAGAGAGAGAGAGAGAGAGAGAGAGCTAACATTTTCGCGCTCGAATATTCCTCGCACTTGCATCGTAAAGTCAGGATATCCCCGAGCGCATCGATACTCGGGCGAAACGCAATTTCTGTCACGCGCCTCGCCGTTTGGTCGCGGCACAGCAGAGAAAACGCGTGCTCACACAATCCGCCGGAGTAAATTCCGTTGATCCCAGTTCAATCCTCTCCTCAGCCCTCTCTCTCTCTCTCTCTCTCTCTCTCTCTCTCGCAGAGTTCTTTTTTCGCATGAGCAACGCGGAAGTAGCAGATGTGCCTGCGCGCGTTCGGCAAATCCAAAAGGAAAGAGGCCAAAGAAGCGAGAGAGAAGCGAGGTGGATCAAACTTTGTGCCTGCTTCCTTCTTCTCTTCTTCCTTTTCTTTTTCCTCTTTCTCTGCTCAGAACGAGAGAGAGACTTGTCTTATCTACGTAACCATTCGGCATAGTATCCTACTTTACTCTTCCGCGTACGTACTCTCCGTTTTGACAGCGCGCGAGGCGCGCGAGAAGCGAATCTCCGCCACGCCGGCTGCGAAATCCCCTGCGTTTCGTCATAGTCACCCAATTCCGCGGCGTACGCGCGGCCGGGATGAAATATGCTCGACTAACCCACGCTTACGTACGTTATCCGCACGGGTGTTACTAGGATATTTACGATATTTCGAGATTGCGGAGTATCGGCTTTTTGAGGAGAATAACTCGTAACGCTGGTCTTACTTTGCAAAGAAAATATCGGGGAAAACTGCGATTGATTCTTTCGCGAGAAATTATCGGGCAACGCGGTACGTTTCGAGAAAATCGTATTATATCGCGTATTACTGCTGATATTTACGATATGCTCGTGTATTCAATCAAAATATTCAAATAAAAATACCGACATTCTCTTGTTAAATTTTAAGCGAAATATTTCATAGATATGATATTTTGATATCGAGACATTAATATTTCGACTCGGATATTGAATATATTATGTTGGATGTTATATATTACTCGATTACCATGACGTATCGATTCATTTTTGGGTAAAGTACCGTAGCAATTTATTTATAATATTTCGTGCGGATTATGAGTAGAAATATCGGCATACCGTTAAATTTAAAGCGTCTGCGCGTATACACGCGGCGCGCGTATTACTTCCGTCTTCGCAGGCACGAAAGCCGAAAGCGGGTATTGCCGCTACTACCCTCTCGTTCGCCGCTTACTAAATTAGTACCGTCTCCGACCCCGAGCTCGCTGCGATGCGACCTGTTCCTTATCTGTAACCACCATGCCGCCACCAAGGACCGGTATCCACTATATCATCCGACTGGCACCCTCCACGGACTTTGTGCCTATCTTCCCCCCTCACGCATACTGGCGTGCACACAAACTGCCGTGGATTTGGTTACCGTGAGCCGATGCGCCAGTTAAGCGGGTCTGTTCGGAACATATGCTTTGGTATTAATTTCCCTATAGTCTGCTGATATGCGCGTTTTGACAAGCGTATTCAACGTCGTGGGCAACCGAGCGAGTAGGCACCTATTAACCTTTCGAAACGCGCCTCTTCGCTGCGCTTCACTTGCAGCGATAATCCCATCGACTTTTCTACAGCTGTCGGACGTTCCTTCGATTATAGATTTTTTTACTTTATGTATCTTTTATAACCAAACTTTAAATTAAAATTTCATTACATCACATACCGGGGAAGTGTTATTTATTTTCATTTTTATCATTTGACACGGAGATTTGAAAAGTGTTAACGTTATTAGGATTGTTATTGAGTTTACATTAATAGAGTAATCATGTTTTAATGAACACATCAGTATGTTTAATACTTTATGTGCAAACAAGAACAAAATAGATCGTAATACAGAAAATGTTACATGAAGAATGCTATAAAGAAAGACTGTAAAGACAGTTCCCATGGCAGAATGCAATCATTAATAAGGTCCTTATAAAAGTTTACAACCATCGTTAAATTTCAGCGTCGATTCTAGAATATAAAAGGTAATACTTCTTCTTCAAACAATCAGAATACGCTATTACGAGCGGGCGGAAGTTGTTCCTTATGTTGTTGTGCAAGTACCTACTTACGGCTTTATTCATATACTTGTAGAACATATCGAAAGCGGAATATTTTTCCCTAGTTACAAATTCCTTCTAGAAGATTTAATATTTGAAGGTTTAATCAATAATTTGGTTGGTAATCATCTACTTCGTTTACAACCTTTCAGTACGATGAGTATTAGCTGAAAATACATGCATGGGAAACATATAATAATTTATAATGTAGAATTTAAAAAATATAACGATTCTTGGAAGTTTTCGGAGTATGGATAAAATTGGATCTTTACGATTAATTTTTCTTACGTACCGCAAACATTTTCAATCAAACGATTATCTATCCTTAAATTTTCTTAAAATCTTTTATAAATAGTAAAAATAATAAAATATGCATCTGCAAATCGAGAGTAGGCTGAAAAAAAACATTTCATATCCGGTTTAGAGAAAATTGTGCGCAATGTTACTATTTTTATGAAGACGCGAGTTGACGTATGCGACGATGTAAAGCCAAAGAAATGTCATTGTAGAAACGCGGAAAATTGAACGAACAAGAAAAGAACGGATAAGAGAACGACTCGCAGGGACACACGTACGTCTACATGTACGTACACATATCGAGGACATCAGGTTGAAAGCAGCGGGCATGACAGTTAATAGAAACATTCTAAGCGACAATGACATTCGCCACGTGGATGGAACCGCGGATTGACATTAGCGGCCGTTGAAAGTGCCAAAGAAATAGCACATCCGTCGCACGAGCTAGAGCGTGAATAAACAGAAAGCAGAACGCAGAGACGGCGAGTACACATGAAAGAACATGGAGAAAGGGAGACTCTCTCTCTCTCTCTCTCTCTCTCTCAGCTGAGGAGGAAACCGGGGATCGAAAGGGAGCGCACTTGATTTCTGGTTAATAAAACGTTATGCCAGACATAAAGTGATACGGCGATGTATCGCGAGTTATAGCACAATCGAGGCTGGGCGAAGGGAGGCGGCGAGGTGGCGTAGAGAAAGCCACTACGAGGCTACGTGTTGCGGTGGCGAGAGACTCGGTCCGGGGCTGTAGATAGACGGGCAGGGACCTCAGGGGTGTACGAGTACGGCCGACGGCGAGTGCAAGCGGTGCGGGTGGGAGAGAAAGGCGCGAGAGGGGTAGGGACGAGCGGGAGAAAAAGAGACAGCAGCTTTCTCTCACACGTACGCGATACCGTACGCGGGCTGGTGTACGCGTAAAGAGCGTGTTGTCTCACGGTCACGCGTGTGCGAGGTACGTAATGGGTTGAAGAGAGCAGAGAGGGCGCAGTCGCGAAGCTGGAGCCACCCTCGCGACCCCCGGCAGGCAGCGCCGGCGTCGGCGGCATCAACCCCACCGGAGTGCCGTCCCGAAGAGGCAGCGAGTTCGACTCGTGCCGGGTTACGAACCGCACACGGTTCGTCGATCGTTCACCTCGCGAAGGTGAGAGAGGGTGTTTTCACTGAGGAGAGGCAGCGTTGCGACGCGACGCGGCGCGGGAGCGCGGCAATTTTCGTCGCTGTCTCATCTTTCCTCTTTTTCTCCTGCATCTGTCGACGCTGATAACGCGGCCGCAACTGCGTTGCAAATTTGCGAGCGAGAGAGAGAGAGAGAGAGAGAGAGAGAGAGAGAGGGGCGAGTAAAAGTATCGGTGTTTAAAGGATAGATATACGATTTGTCTCTCTGGTCGCGAGTGGAGGAAAGGACTTCGCGGTGCCATCGCGGAGCGGAAGAAGAGAGCACGGGCAAGTTGTAGGGGTTGTTCGCCGGCGGCGGCGGAGAATGAGCCGAGTGGGGAAGGAGCGTTGAAGACTCTATCTTCTGGGGAACGATATATAAGTCGCGCCGGTTGGAACCGCTCTGTGATTTATAAGCTGCGATCGTAAATCCGTTCGCGATCGGGTGGAGAAGAAAGGAAAAGGTGTGTGTAGGTGTACCGTGTGTGTACGTGTGTTCTTCGGTATGACCAGTCACGAGTGAAGCTCCTAGTACCCGACATCCATTCTCGCGGAATCACACGAACACGTAAGTGCTGATTGCCTTTCGTCCGCAGTCGTACGACGTGGGCTTTATTACCTCGGTAAGCGCGTCGGTTCAAGAGGCGTAAAACGAAATGAGCTCTGTCGTTCGCGCCCACCTAGCAGTCTGTGTATAATTTCTCTAATTGAACACTCGTCCGCGCGTTTGCCGTCGGGAAGGGACAAAGTAATTTTATCAGCTTAAAACCTCACTGCTTTCCGTTGAAAGGTCTCGAAGATTTCCGAAAGATATTTAATATGCAGCGATAATCCTTTCAAGATGAATACTCGTAGATTGAAAGATGGAAATCGAATACCAGCAGTTTGTTGAAAAATGATATTCTAAATTGTGATGAGAAACATTTCAAATTACTAGTGTAAAAGTATGAATTAATTAACTTAAACGTGCTATTTAAAATAGTAAACGAAATATTTCAAAATGCTAAAGCAATAAATTGTAGATTTAAAAATATGAAATTTTTCCAATAATTTTCTTACTATAAGAATATTATGTTTTTGACATTTAGCTGATACTTGAAGTCCATCCTTCAATCACATTTTGGCAATTTGGCATTGATTGTAATTATTTTAACCGAATTTTGAACTGCTCACCGCAAAACTGTGTTATGATAAAAGAACAACGATAATGTGGCTATTTGGCATTCAGTATTTATTATTAAACACCAAATTCTCTTTCGAGCTTCTTCTTCTTTCTCCTTTTCTCTTTCTATATAAATTCTTTATCCATACAAAGATATTCTAGCAAAATCATTTGACTTGTACAATCGCAAGAGATTTCTGTCTCCTTTTTCTTGCGAATGTAACATCTAGAAGTTTATATTGGATTTGAAAAATTTAAGAATTACTTTAATTCAAAGAGCGAAATTTTACTTTAATGAAAATCGGTCCTTAATTTTCCTCTCTTTGATAATGAATCATACAACAAAACTTGACTTATTTCTTCTTTCTCAGTACTTAATAATCTTTCGAATGCATGTGCTTTTCATTGTTTAAATGCAAAAAAATAGTATACTTGTCAACGACTTACCGATTTCGGAGAAAAACAGCAGCGAAATTTCTCAACATCCATTTCTGCTTCGGTGAAATATAAATTCATTGATTTTCTGAGTTCGAATGTCGCGAGATATTAGAACTGCCATCCGTTATAATTGAGTTCAAGCTTCTCTACTCCTAATTCACTGCTTTCCTTAAACGTCGCATCCAATTTGCACTGCTGCTCGGTGAAATCAAAATTCCATGGAAGAACTTTAGACTCTTATCTTTCACAAATGGATTATAAATACTCTTCAAATTGTATCCTATTTATTGAGACGATCATAAGATGCACAGAAATAGAATAAATTATATTGCATATATATAAGTTTAACTAAAAACTTTAGATAAAATTACCTATCGATTTTTTTAGTAATATTTATTAAACAAAGGTGTAGCTGAATGAAATCGATAAGGCATTAAAGATATCTCGCGACTCATGTTTTCTTTCATCAGCCGTAGAATAATATCACGTAATCGTCGCCCGTCTTTCGAATGTGATTTTCCGAAAGCTGAGAACACGGAAGTTGATTGAGCCGTCTAATTGGCAACAAGGTGCGGCTTTGATCTGGAAATTGTAATTTCTGTTGTCTCGGGCGCGGCTGAATTGCTGCTGGTGCTGTCTGTTTGCGCGGCGCGTTATCGCTAAACGAAACAATCGGTCCTCCGTTGCCCCGTGAAGAACTTAAACTTTACTTTAAAACATCCTAACGGAAGATAAATTATTACGAATCCGCGTTAAACCCACGTGGCGGCAGCCGCGGAGATGCACAAGGAATACATTAATGCGAAATGCATCGCGGCGCTCTCGCGGCTGCTCCGCATTCGCGAATGCAAAACTAACATCTGCGTTATCCCCGAGAAACGCAAAATCGCTTAAGCGCGTCTTAAGCGAGGAGACGAAACTTTCGCTATATCCGTCTGACAGTTATCCGATACATTACACGGCGGGATACCCGATATATTATGCGCGGCTGGTATATATACCGCGCGAGTGCACGCCGCGGCGGATAATTTTATTCTAGCACGCGAATTCCGGCGCGGCACGCGCGAATATTACGCTTTTTCTTCGGCCCTGCCATATATAGATCGTGCGAATCCCACGGTGCGAATGGAATCGTGGGCGATTCGGCGTAATGATATTACGTGCCATAAATTCTACCCTCTAAAGAGGAAAGAGAAAGAGGAGCGAGAGAGAGAGAGAGAGATGCGGTAACTCTTGAACATCGACCGATGTGCCAGACGTGCATTGGCCTCGCTTTCATCTCGTTACAAGCTCTAATATGCGCGCGGCTGCATCTGCCAGCCCTCCGCGGCGCGGCGTCCTCCCGCCGAATTCACGAATACGCGCGCTTCGCCCCGGCTTTGTACAATTAATCGACGTTTCCGTCAACGGCATCTTTCCCCGGCCGAACAGTGTTCAGCCTAAGCGGCGCACCGTGATCCCTCTTCCCGGTTTCGTCTCGCGGCGACGACTCAACTCGCACGTCGAATTAGACGGAGTAATCATCCGCGAAAGGAGTGTAGGATAGGAATTGTACCGCAAGCAGTAGTTGAAAGTCCCATAAACTTAGCACCAGCGACGCTCTTCGCATCGTGCTCCGCGGAAATGCAAGCGACGAAAAGTTTGAAACACGTTGCCAGCTAGCGTTATAAGCGTGCGATAATCAAATATATTCGCCGTTATTGTATTCCTGTCGCTGTTTTATTATTTTATTACGTTTTCATGCAATTTCAAAGAAACTCTTGTAAAGCACCAGCATGAAAATTACACGTTTTGGTTGACTCTTTGCTACAAGTGCAGCTGGATTATTAAATGTTATATTTCACAAGCTTCTGCATTATAATATGAAACTTGTAAAAAACAGTTTTCGTAGTGCTCGTATGGTAGGCAAGCTCGGTACGGCTATTATAATACACGTCATCAGATGAGTTTCTCAAGAGAAAATTCCGCGATAAAACATAATAAAATAGCTTCGATTGAATTCGAAGCAACATACAGTATTATATTAGCTTAATTATCAGAAAGCGTTGTACGAAATAGAAATAAATTGCTGTGATACTGTTGTTTCGATAGTTTGAAATATATTGAAGCGCGTTTACTTGCTGCTGCAGTTATCGCAAACAATATCTTTCAATAATTTAAAGCTTCTGTTTTCTTCACTGCAGAGTCGTGTTGAATTATGACGTCAAAAGAGAAATTACGTAAACTTTTTCCTTGTACTTTGAGATAAGTGAGTTCTTTTCGCACGTTATTACGCTTACAATATAATATTGATAAAATATACCGATCTTCCTTTTCCAATTTGTGGATTAGTAAATAACTATAAATTTTGTTACAATTAAGATTGAGTTTTATTGAAAATACAGGACGCATGCAGATTAAATTATACGTTCATTTATTAATACAAAATAGAAAAGAGCGAGTATTTTAAACATTTTTTACTAATTTATATTATTGAATGTATATATGATGTTAAAAAGATCCATTTCAGTGTATAATATAAGCGAGAACATGATTTCTCACTTTTGACGTTAAAATTCAATAAAGCTGCAGGTGGAAAACGGGCTATTTAAGCGGTGACAAATACAATTGTATATCGGTTAAATTATATAACTATATACATACGTATGTATATTTATTTGTTCCATATATATATATTTCTATATAAAATATTTTTTACAAATATGTAGATTTAAAAGAGAAGAGTGCAACTCGAGTTAAGCTGCGCTCGCTTTTCGAGAAAGGATCGACAGTACTATAGTTTTTCACAAACATCGCCATCATCAAGGGACTCATGGTAGATTGACGTTCCTACAGGTTCTGTGGAAACAGCACGCCATATAAAAGGATTAAAAGAATTTGACGAGATTCCATTCTATAAAACTATTACTCTGACACATAAAGGAAATAGAAATTAATAAAAAGAAGTTTGAGTGTGTTGTTTAATTTTTTCTATTCTCAACAAACTAATGCTCGTATATATATATGTATATATATATTTTTTTTTTTATTAGAAAGCATATAGGCTATGATTAAAACGCCCATTGTGAAATTTCTGTGGACTAAATTCTATTACAACGTATTTTAATCCTTATTAGACTATATATAATCTCATTAGAGAATTTAAAGTATTAATAAAAAAAAAAGGAAATTTAAACTGATCTGAAATTAAAAATTTTTATTAATTTCTTCTAAAATCTAAATTTACTTTCACAGACGTTATTACGTGCTGAAATTATAGTCAATTTAGAATTCTGTGCTGCAATCCCATCGTATCGTGACTTCAGTAAGTCTTTTGCGAATGATACTTATCACTTGCGAACGTAGCGTACTCTCCGGTAATCCGTTTGCGCTTGTCAGAGCAACAGACGTCGCTTTTGTTTCTAGAGAGACATTTAGAGATTATTTCATCTCGCGCAGCAAAGTAGCGTCGAGAGTTAAAGAACATTTTTCGAATTATTATATTATTCTGCATTACACTAACACCTGCTGCGACGGAGATTCTCAAGCCGTGGAAACTCGATTCTTGTGATTAATTTGAGTTTCAGATTAACGATGGATATACGACACTCTCAATCTCGTTAATATTTGATGCGGAAATGGCGAGAAGAGTGCGAGAGGTGGGGAAGAATGCTATGAGAAAGCTGCGCACGATGATAGATGGAATGCGACGTAAATCTTATTTGCCTCTATCTACGTCCATACTGTAGCACCTCCCTGCCAATATTGTCCGTTTTCGTATGCAACTTTTAACAGCCGAGATGTGTCGCTGTCATGCAAGCTTTCGTTTCTCCCGTATGCGCGCTCACGTATACCAATGCGATGCTGCACAAATCCGCCAAGAGGCGACGCATACGGACTTATAAGTGATAAGCGTAACTCCTCCAAGTACCTGAAAATATCGAAATAGTCGAATGCGCATTCAGTCTAGTCGTTCCCAACGCAGTACGATATTTCGCCACGCTAAGGCGAAGCTGTCGAATGTCATCTTCTTTTCATAAAAGCTCAATACTCAACGCGGGACGCATCGAAATCTTTGACGTTAATGCTGGATAATAAAGTTTCCTTTTTTTTTCTTCCTTAGTTACACTCTTCGTTAAAGACTTTGCGGGAAATCTTGCATTTTTAATTCTAAGTAACTCGAAGTAACTCTAAATGTCGCGACATTTTAGTTAATGAAAAATCGACCGCAACTTGATTAAAGACTCTACTATTAAAATTAAGGTCAACGGATCTAGAACTCCCTATGTAGAATATTGATGGGACAGAATTTGATGGATAACCGGTTAAGGAATGTTGATAGATGGCACACTTTCTGCGTAAAATTGAAATATTATTGTTATCGCAAATGTTTACCAACAAACTGCAAGAATCGATATATTATACATATATATTAAATATATTTTTATGAAAAATTGAAAAAAAAAAACTAGGACAGCGTTGATTGGTTTCATTAAGAAGATTCGTTTCCTTTTCCGTCGTGTCGTTGACTCTGACAGTTAATGTAAAGGATATAACGATCGATTGATTATTTATTGCGGAGTAAAACTGCGCTCCTGCACTCGCTATCGAAAGAAATAAGAAAACGTGGACGTTGCTTTTTGTTTCCGAACTCTGAACGGTTTTTGCGCCGATTTCGCGCTGGTCAAGGGGCTGGGCCCGGCGAGGGATAACGTCGCCAGTCGCACGGAAAGCGTTAAGAGCTATCATCTCGGGAGACTCGTTTCGCGCCGTCGTAAATCACGGCGAAAAGTCTCGTCGACTCTTTGACGCGTTTTATAACGCCTTAAAAGTGACCATTAATTATCGCGAGGCGCGCACACGGTCGAATGCGTCCCGCGAAAGCGTGCATCTACGTATACGTATATACGTATATACGCGCGTGTGCCCATGTGTATGCGTACCTGTGTCGGATTCACATAAATCTCGAGCATACAGCTGTCGCTATGCCGGCCACGTTCGCGGAATAAATTCGCTGAGGGAAAGAATCGCGCGGCCCTAGCCGCGTACTACGTGTTCGAGTTTGGAAGTGACGCCGGCCGTTCGATCAAGGGCGCCCTCGACGGAAGCCCCGGTCTGGACCCCAGTCTACCTAGCTCATTACGAGCGAGTAATATCATTGCCGATAATAATAATAATCGATCTCTAATTGGATTTGCATTCCGAGCTTGTCTTCTCTCCCGCGCGCCGCCTTCCTGTCCCGGGCGTTTGTACTTTATGAATTTTGTCCGCTACCGTAAATAATTCAATGTGAATTTTCTCTTCCCCTCTCCCCCACCTCCCTCTGGTTAAACCGATTACCAATATAATAACGGCCGGCGTATAAAAAGAGAGAAGCGTCACACTGTGCGCGGTGTGTAATAACGATCGTGAACGATGAAACGCATCAAAGAGAAAATTCACGCGGTGGATCGCAGAACAAATGCACGATTCGTTCCGAAGTGGCGCGCAGGCCGCGCGGCCGCAAAAGTGCTAATGGCACGCGGGCCACGGCATTTCTGCCGCCATGAATATGCATCGCTGGATATATATCGAACAATAGTGCATTACGACCGGGAAGGCACTGGCGAAGAGTGAGCCCCCGGAGCGACGGCAGGGGGGGGGATGGGGAGGAAGGTGAGTCAGGCTAGGAAATAAATCTTCCGCGGCCCTCAAATTAAGACGACCGGCGCGCGAGAGAACGAGGGAGGACATTTACTCCTTAATGCGCCGACATGATTCCGCGAATGCTAATGCGCTTTTTTTTTCTCTCCTTCTTCTCCACGGGCCAATGTATGATAACGATCCGCGATAACGATCGCCGCCCCGGTCGCGGCGCGGTGCACGCGCTTTCTTCCGCGCGCCCAGCTTTTTCCTCCCTATACTGGCGCGCGGGCCGTCAGCTTATTGCACCGTCACTAATCGATTCATATCAACATTCCGTAGATTTTACGCACCATTTTCCACACGACCGCGCAATTTCCTACGAGACTCGAAGAAGACTCGGAGGAGAGGAAGGGGCGCTCGCCGATTATATGCCGTTTATTATATTTAAATAGCCGTTTTCTCGCGCGCGATAAATTTTTACGCTCGGGTAACGATTACGCGGCTGCGATGAAAATGAATGCGATAATGAAGCGCGTCGCGTCCAATCGCTTTCGTAAATTACACCTCGATATATTCACGCCTGGCTAAAAGTTTCAGGCGCCCCCTAATTGCGGAGATATTTTATTCACGCGAGTAGGTGCTTCGCGTGGATAAAAAACGTAGTAAAGGCACGGCGAGAGAGTGTGCACGTATACATATACGTGGTCGCAAAAGATCTGCTTTGCGCTCGTCGAAAAATTCATGTACCTCGGTGACATTTGTCACCTGTACTACACGCGACGCGATAACGGGCATAACGAGATTCCGGTGCCAGTCGACAAAGCTGGCGTTGATCAAATTATTTCCTATTATCCGTGCCGCGCCGCGCTAGTTACGGTAATATCTAAAACAGCTGAAACACACCGCTGCAGCGCACACCCGACCACCGCTAAACAGCACGATCAGCAATAGCTCCTCGATGTTAAATGCGCGTCGCGCAGAATTTTCGCGGCGGGCGACGAACACTCGCGCGGAGCGTAACCCGCTTAACGCGGGGCTTAATGAAACGCAACATTTTTATTTTTTTTGGTCGCGCAACTGCGAAGTTTGACGCGCGTGACCCGCTGCGCGACCTTAATATGCATCGGCCGTTTCCCCGCTCGGAACTTCGCACAGTATCAATCACGTTTTATTGGCCCCGGCGCACTGTCTATACATTTTTTTACGACGCGCCAACACAGGTACCCGCGGATATAAATACGTGCTCCCCGGTATGACGCGCGCCTGCCGCGCTCTATTCCCAATTCATCGGCGGTAACAATGGACGTAAAATCCGCTCGAATGAATCTCCTTTATTCTATCGAGATAGCGGTAATGGTATACCATAGTTTACATCACAGTTCCTTAATTTAATCCGATCGCGGATACTTCAACGGCCGATAAAAAAAAATTGCACTCGGAGCACTCGTTATATGCTTTTGTACGAGGAGTGCCGAGTAGTCTAACGCGGTAACGCAAAAGTTTGCATAATATTTAAAAGATATATGAGAAACTGTTGCCAGCAAACTCCTAGAGTTTTCACAACGTTCGCAAAATAAGAAGAGCGCGTTTTAATTAATGTATAAAATAAAGGATGTTTTTCTGCACTTCTTTTTTACGTCAATTAAAATTCGCTTTTAACGGTTCCTCACCAAAAAGAATCGTTTGTTTCGTACGTATAGCGGAAGATTCTACATTTAGGAAAAGAGTCGTCTATGCGGAATTGGCGGTATTTTCGTGGCAGAGGGACATTGCTGAGGATGAAAAGGGTTAACGCGGCTAACGAACGTTGTGTGTGTGTGTCAGGATTCAAGCCGGGAAATTCTTTGTCCCGCTAGCCCGGCTATTCATTCGATTCCTTCAACACCGTCCCGCCATAAAACGGCCGCCGCCGTGCGCGCACGAAACGCTCTAATCATAACGATTGTTTCACAGCATGTACAATCTGACTTTCTTCCCCGGTCTGTCGTGGATTTATTGCGCGTTTGCCAACCCGCTGTTATCGATACCATAGATTATCCGCACGCACCGGCACCTCCTTTGTTCTTTGCGCCTCTCGATTTTAAGAAAGGATTTTCTCTTGTTCTACTTTCAACTTTTGTTTTTAAAGAACGCACGGCATATATGAACGGATCGTGTAACACACTAAATAATTATACGAGAAATTAGAATAACTAATTACAGATGGTATTTACGGCCGAAAATACGAAATATGGATAAAAAACGATCGAAAGAGGATGTATTGCAAGATATTCAAAATTGATTCCTAATTTTCGAGAGTAATCGAATTTCATGAAATGAATTTCCATTCAGTCGGTTTTAATTCGTTAATTTTTTTGTCTGTTGTACATTATTCACATACACCGCTTTTTTTTACCATCATTCGAAATGAATGCAATTATTGTGCACGATGTGTGTTATTCGATTTCCAATTCATCGGATTGCTCGCCTTTTATGATTCAATAATTGTTATATATTTTATAGACGTTCTACAAAAATAGGAAACAAAATGCCTAATTGATTGTTTTCTGACACTAATTATTCATCGCGATCTCTATTACTTATCTAAAATAAACTGCGATCGTTATAATTATGGTAGTATGCGTTGCAAGAAGATATGCGAAAGAAATACCGTTTGCACTTCTCGATCTTATATTTTTTCTTCTAGATTTTTCATCTTTCGCGCTCATTTTAAATTTTGATTTATAAAGCATTCAAGTTAACAACAACTGTTCGATATTTCAATCTCCAGTTTCTATTAAGGTTTTTATCTCTTCAGACGTGCATCTTCCATAAAAATGTGTCTAGACATTTAAAATATTTCTTTCTCAACCGTCTGAAAAATTGTGAAATTTAGTAATTTCCTCGGGGAGTGACTTACGTATTGAGAATTTTCGCCAAAGTGCTAAAGACGCGCAAAGACTTTTGCGAAAGAAATGACGCGTAAATCGGGGATTCTTGCGAGATGGCGAGGGACGGTTACGCCACCTTCTAAGGAATGCGGCGCAATTTAACTTAATTAAAGCAGCACGGAGGATCCGGGGCGAACACGCGTTCACATACATTCGTCCGCTCAGCTCGACGCGACGGCCCGATCGATATCGAGGAATTTTCTGCGGTGCTGCTACTCGGTTTCGCGCGCGGCGAGGATGCACGACATGCAGCGAGAGTGGCGCAGTTTCTTGTCACGCGCGCGTTTCGTGCTTTCGCGTACCACATTTCCAGTCCCCTACTCGCCGTCGAACGTATTTCCCGACACGGCCGCTTAGAGACCGCATTTACCTGCAAAACGTTTCAGGAACGCATCTCACGCCGCACCTCACCGCGCCACACCGCAGTGGACCTATATATGCGGTGGGTAATTGCGCCCGGGATATTTCGTCGCTCAGGGCCAACTAAAACTTCCCAACGACTTCTGTTCGATGCGGCGAGCTCGCCAGTACAGGTGGCGGGTAGGATTTTTCCAAGAGATTTAGAAAAAAAAAGAACTTTAAAACTTAAAAAGCGCTCTCCCCGCTTATTTTCAAGGGGTATAATTGCATTTAATTCAACATGCGTCGAGCTACGAAAGGTTTTATGAAGGAAGCTGAATATCGTTTTTCCTGTTAATATCGTTTCCGGTAATACTGACTCTCGTATGTCCTATAATCTCATAAAAATATTCGATTTTTTGCTCTGCTTCGTCCTGTAATCGTTAGCAAGTATAAAAAAAAAAAGATATTGTAATTGATATTGTATTGTAAGTTTTTAAAAGTAATTCGAGCGGAGCGGTGTATGATGGAAGTTAATTTTTTATAAATGTTTTATTTCTATTGAATTTTTTATATAAACTCATCTGAACCATGTGCCCATTAAAAGCTTAACAAGATTTATAGATCTGGTAAAGGTTAATGATCCGTGAACCAGACCGTGACACTGCCGTGCAGTACAAGTAATTGTAGTTTTTAATCATTATCGAAAAGAGAGACAGCAGCAAGATGCAATTTTTATAGTGTAAATGACAATAATTTATTTTCTCAATAATATACTCTATTAATATTCTTAATAAGATATTTTTTATCGAGTCCTAGACATATTATTAAAATAAAAAAAATTTTTTCTTAATAATATAGAAGCGATTGATCTTATTTCTTTCTCTCGCATATCTTTTATTTTCATTTGTTTAGATTTATGTTTTTTGTCAATACTTGATACTCATGAGCATCTTATTCATTCATTAGTATCTCGCTCCTCTCCATTTGCCAATGTACATCAATATTGTTTAATACTTCTTTTTTGGGAAGCTCGTTTGAATCTTCCTCTAACGTTAGCTTGGAAAATTCAAGGAAACAGTGCATCGTCTTGCATCCACAGCCACAGATCCGTTAACGCTATACGTGTTACGTACATACACCTGTGATTGGCGATACGCCAACTTAACGAGCACGTATCCCGCATAAAAACGCGTTTGCTCCCGATGCAAGAATTCGGCGGAAGAATGTATAAACAGCGAGGGCGGGTCGACAAGATCGCTGATTAAAAGGGGTTGCGCGCGCGAACGACGGCACGACTAAGGGGGTTGTGCCCGGGATAGATAGTGGCCCGGGCGAGCGTTATTACGACTCGGTACGATTTCTTGTAAGGGCGGAAAATGAGCGAGAACTTTAGCCTATTAAGCGCAGAGTACAACTCGCCGCCGGTAAAGACTACACGCGATCGCTCATTTGCATTTTCTTTCCACTGTCAAGCGACATCAATTTATTTTGTTCGTCTCCATTTTGAATGCGCTACTGGTGCAAACGGTAGAGAGAATATAATCAATCTAAGTTTTGGTGACAAATCCGTATTGATCCACTTAGAATGAATATTTCTTTAATGAAGATTGAGACAAAACTTGCAATTTTTTAATATCCAAGTTCTGTTGGAATGAATTCATAAAAAAATGTTTGCGTAAGGAATAAAATTTCATTATTTATTTGCACTTTATTGCATTTGAATGACAATTTGCAAATTTCATACGGTACTTATTCGGTAATAAATTAAGAGCTTTATTACAGAATGCTTATGCAGAATGAAGGAATCACAATGGGAATAGACTCGCTCAGAATTTATAAAGTCTATATAAAATTTTAAATATTTTCCGAAATGAATAGTATATCTTCATATTATCTTAAATCCATGCTTATATTTAATGGATTTAAGACGATTATAAATAGATTATTTCATTTTTACAAAGTTAAATCTATATTTTTTATACGGATTCAATTAGCCTGATACTCTCTAAAACTTTACTCTTTAAAAAGTGTCGATCTAAAATTGTTTGATGTTAAGTTCTTCAATTACTTGTGACTTTACTTAGTCATTGAAACCTTCTATTATTATTTAAGGGAATTTGTTTAAACTTTAACCGTTCGTTTCGGAACATCTCGTAAGAACAATAGAAGAACGATGTAAGCGTAGCAGGAGAAAAAATGATTTCATTGCACTCCCGCGGGTCGAATAACGAGTAGCGAGCGATCAAAGAAAAACGCGCGAGGGAATCGGACAGCCCGGCACAAAAGATACAGCGAGTTAGGTGAGAAAGAACGGGGACGGGACCGATAGTCGCGAATATCCATTACGAGTCGAGGGAGAGGGGGGAGGTAAGAAAATAAACGAGAGTTCCAGCTCGTTAACCGTCGAACAGCGCGCCGTGCTAATAAATGCAACACGCGATGTTCTATTTGCATCTACCTTCGCAACGACGGTCGAATCGGACCTTCGCGTGCACTTGGAGAAAAGTCTTCAGCTGACGGCGGCGCGGCGCGGCGCGGCGCGGAGCCGCTGAAGCTGCGAATTAGCCGCGATTGGATCCCGGTCGCGCGTTAAGCGCGAACCGGAATGCGCGACGCGACGTGCACACGCATGTTAAACAACCGTATCTCCCGTGCTCTGTGTTATATGCGAAATTTATATGCTGAATTATATGCGAAAAATATAAAGCGCTCGACCGCACGCGCGGCATGAATGGGTTGTATGCTTTCTCGTGAGCTAGCGTTCCCTCTTGACGAATTAAAGAATTCAAAGCCGAATTAAATAGGATGGAACTATGCGTTTTCAAAGAGGCACGCCACGGTGCACGCGAATTAAATATGCGAGCAAATATTTTGCAAAAGTCGCGGAATAAAGGGCAGATTCTCTCTCTCTCCCTCTCTTTTTGCAATTGAAAAAGATATATGAATATGTATGCGTTCAAAAGAGGCACCCGTGCGCTCTCAAACGACGACGCATTACGTATCTGAAAAATGCAGCCCGAAGGGCTAGTTAAACTAAAAACTCGCGTTAATTCCCGCACGGAGTTCTGGAGATGAGAGGATACGGGGTCTCGGCTAGCAAGAGAGGAACGGAGAGGAAACGATACATCGTTCACGATATATGCAACATTCGCTGATTTAATTTCGGTGCATCACGCACGAGTGGCAGCTGACGTTCGCTGTCACTTGGTCGGAAACTGCTATCGTTTCAAGCTTATCGAGCAGTATGTTCGTACAAATATGGTTATTCGTGCGTTATCTCTCTCTCTCTTTCTCTGTGTTATTTAATGTAATGATAATAATTACAGCAAACTAAATTAATGAGATCAACTTTTTCTAAATTTGGGAATAATCTAGACTACTTTATTTGGACTACTTTATTTTAAGTAATCTAAGTTTTCACTTCTTTAAATCATTTAGGATAACGATCCCAACTACTGCCGCTTTAAGAACATTGTGGCAGCTGATACGCTTATTTTATAGGTTGTTATACATATAATAAACATTCTTTTTAATTATTATTTAAGTAAAAAAACATTAATATACATAAAATAAAAGTAAAACATTTTGAAAACTCGATCGATTTATTCAACATAACGAAAAAAATAAAAATATAAGTATTGGACCTAATACTGCCTATTACAGTCAATGTTCTAGATACTGTCCCCTATTATTGCCGCACTATTTACTGCCCGTGTATCCAAAACTGCCTATTGGGTGTATCATTTATTGCCTTCTTCTTCAGTTGGCAGTAACTGGCGTGTATAAATATTCACGCATATAATGGATCCTATTTACTGCCGATAATAATGCAAGCAAACCTTAAATGATTGTCCTTAATACTGTCATCTGAATAAATTAAATTAAAAAAGTAATCGCTCACTTTTTTATATTTATTTTATTAAAATATCATTCCAACATTATCAAATAATGGTTTTAGTATATATCAAAAAGTGAAAATATCATGTTTGCTTGCATTTTTGAAACATGTAATTTTTTTAGGATTCTAATTAAAAAGTGATGGAGCCTACATCTTCGACAACATTTATAATTTCTTTATTAATTATTTTATAAATATAAGACTCGAAAATATATTATTATGCTTATATTTATATGAGAGTTTAATATTAAAACATTTTTAATGCATCACGCACTCATAGTTTTTATCCTAATACTACAATTAAAAAAAGCGGCAGTAATTAGGATACTGGTAGTAGCTGGCTGGGACTATTACTCTATTTTAAATTTTTATATTCTTTTCGATATTTGAAATAGAAAGTTATTTTGGCACTACCATAAAATACAATAGTAATAGTATTAGTTTATATATATGTCTAATTGTCGTCGTGTAATAAGTTATGAGAATAAATTATGATTATTCATACAACTAGAATCAATGTTAAGTGATAGTATAATTTTTATCAACGAATGAATAATTTTAATAAACTTGCAAAAATTCTTTCTATTACGTAATATATCGAAAATACTGCTTCTTTATTAAAATTTGATTTTTGCTTGTATTAATGCAATTTTTTCTATCACGAAACATTTTTCTAAATAAAAAAATTAACTGTTGAAGCTAATTAAGGCGATTTTGATTAATCAAAGAAGCTGTTTTGATGAATGAAAATAATTAAAAAAAAATACATAAAATATTCTTGACAACTTTACAAATACATTGAATAATTTCGCATCAGTTTGATAAAAGAAAAAGTACTGAATATATATATGTATATATATATATGTATAGAATTTGCCACAAAGCTCGCGATTTTGCAGACTGTCTCTGCATCCTTGAGCACGTACGGACGTTCCTCAAGGTGTATCCAATTTCGCGGGGCGAATTTACGCACCATCCTTTGCGAGTCCTTCTACCTTTTTACTACAACGAATCTCTCGGCAAGAGTCCGTCCGCCTTTAAACACTATCCCCAAAGGTCAATTACCGGTAAACTCACGGTAGGGATCATATAAGCTCGTGGTGTATAAAGAAGAGACGACGCGGGAGGGCGGCTGCGGGGAGGAGGAAGAAGAGGGTTAAAGCACCGCTCGTAAACGCGCGATGGGAAAGATACAGCCCACGCGGTATTCGATGTAAAGCCGAGCGCGTACGTGGTTGCGGGTTAAGAAGTTGTCACGTGAGCGCTAGGATAGGCGAAGCCCTGGGGCGTCCCATAATGCCGAAGAACCGCCGAGAGCCCCCCGAGAGAGAGGTCCGTTGATTTCCCTGAGATTTATAGCGCCCGCGACAGTTTCGGCCGGCGTATTCGATGTCGCCGTTGCCGATGCTCTCGTGACACGTCGCGCTTAATTAAAGAGCCATGACTCTCGGAAATCACGCGAGCCCGTCGTAAACGTCGCGTGGAAATTTTTGACACGCTCAGTCACACCAGAGTACACTTCGTGTGTAACACGGCAAGCACGGGTTTGCATATCGAGCTTAATACAAACAGGCAAAATGTAATATCGCGCACGATGTGACATGCACTTGTAGCGGGGGATTATTTACCAAAGAGATTAACGGTTGATCAGTGAACGGTCAATCTTCCAATAAGCGCGACTGAAATATCTTTATCTGACTGTAATAAGGACACGTGTATCTAATTGACGACACAACAAAACAATGCGAAATATAGAATCTTTCATACGAGGCCTCGTGTTTAGAAAGTTCTGCCTTTTTAAATAAATAAAGTTCCTTCCTTCTCCGTGGTAAAATATTTTTTCCGTGTCCTTAATGCCACTGAAGATATACACCTCGGGAGTCTCGAGAGCCCGGGGTGATACACTCTGTCGTCGCATCGCGCGGGCCGACGGCGACGGGGATGTTGTAAGCGGATGGCGCGATAAGCGTCGTAATTTATAACCGGTCGCAGATATTTCCGCGCGTGGGTGGTGGTGGCTCTTAAACGGGCCGACGCGACGCGACGAGCGCAATCTGCGCGAGCGAATACGCGCGTGTTAACGTTGACGCGATGAAAAACGTTTTACGCCGTGCGCACTGTGCGATAACGCGCCGCGCGAGCCGCCGCGCCGTGTAATGACATTTCCGGGACAATTTTGATTTGCATTAACGAGGCGAACGGGCGCGATTTACGTCGCAATCGGTGTAGCCGGGGCGATTAATGCGCAATTGCGCCCCGAGCGAAATCGAGCGAGGGAACGCTGTGAGGAGATGGAAAAACGGTATCGGTTAATGCACGAATTATGCAATTCATCACGGCGCGGCGCGAGGACAAGATCGCCGCGACGAAGGGTAATTTCCCTTTTACGATAAAACAATATCGTAATAACAGTGTGTATACGAGGCCGAGGCGATATCTAGCAAAATATGTGCATTATATATTAACAATAATTACATATTAACAGTAAATTGATTTTCGATTTTAAAGTAATTTACGCGTGTTATGCTGTCGCGCGAATGATGTGTTCAGTTAAAGTGTCTTCTTTTCAAAGAGGGATCGTGCTGTGCGACCCAGTGCAGCGGCGCAATTTTAGTCTCTTTCAATTCTGAGGTCGTTACCAACAATGGATTGGCCAACATTGGTAATTTGAATCAGATCATACGAACGGCTAACAAATTTTGTAAAAAGCTCTTTTAACACGGCAAATATTGAAGTATGCCTTTCCGCGTGCAATGCTCTTCGGTATAAGACGGCAAATATTGAGATATGACATTTCGTATGCAACACGATGATTTAATGTAGTACCCTGATTGCAAGTTCGTTTGTCGTTGGAAGTTGGATTCCTGTTGTTTGGCAAATATTTATAAATAACGTTTGAGAAAATCTACATCGAAACTTCGCAGCGCCGGCGTAAGATGATATTAGGTTTGACTTTAAAGCTAACACAGAGAAGACGAGGAGAAGACGTTGCTTTCTTACATTTTCTATTATTTGGAATAAAGCAATGATCACGTATAGAGAAAGCTAAAAGCAAACAAGTGCGGAGGGTGGTGGTGAAAGAAACAGGCTTATTGGCGTCAATGCGAATGCCCGTACAACAAAACAAAATCCAAAAGCGACGCGGTGCGATTTATTTTGAAACGTGGGAATAAAATTGGGTCTTGAATTCTACAGAAGGGAACCAATCAACAATCGAAAAATTGTTGGTTGGCTTCCTTCTGTAGAATATAATCCGATTGAGGCACAGCTTCGAAAAACCAATCAATATACACTTATTGTATTCGCGTATATCTCCTTTCGAACAGACATTCTATCCTAATATTTCTTTGTACACAATAATGGGCAACGTTAGCACGAATTTCGTGTCGGCTTTACCTTTCTCCGTGATAAATGACGCCATAAATTAGCGGAAAGCTTTAATCGATAATTTACTAAAAGTTTTATTTGCTTTTACCGCAAATGGTCCCAATCTTGCAAATTCTTGATGAATGCCGATACGATCGCTTTCACGATCGCAGAATTGTGGGATTAAAAATTGTGACCTTGAAAAAGTTTTCTTATTTTCGGCCGCTATCTTTAGGTACAATTTCAAGCTCGAATCCAGGGGGCCTAATCGAAAATGCGCCACCGGCCTCGGCGGATATCACCAAGGAATGGCAGCTACGTGCTTCCACTTTATCGCGATCCCCTGCTGATTCCCTGCTGATTGCCGATGGCTGCGATAGAAAGATTACGTATATAGCAAAAGGGAGAAATGTTGGCCGATAAAGACGATAGTCGACGCGGCAATCGCGAAAACGGTTCCGTGACGCTTGCACCGATAGACAGTTCGTTAGTCACCGACCTAAGAGCACCGATAATTACTCCGCCATCCGTGTATCACGAGGTCACTCGGATGACGCGGTATCGAGGTCAACTGAGCGTTTTCCACAACAGAGCACCTACGGATCCGAAGGATGGAATACATCGCTCTAATATAGACGAGACACGTCGAGTAATGGCGCGGCAGGAGGTTTATAGTCAGACAACATCCTCAGCGGCCCTGTTGCAACGATGCCAGCGATGTTATCTAGTTGACAACGCGCCGCTACGACAAGATATAATCTGAGTTTATCGGAGCATGTGTGCGAAGCGCAGCTCGAGCTATGCTGAACTTAGCACTCGATTTTTTTAATTTAACTTTTCTATACGGGACATGATAGCATTTCTAGTTGTTTGTAGTAACAACAATTTCGTTTGTAATTTTATCAATTAAAAATTATAAGAAATTATAAAAATGAGTCGCACCCGACATTGAGATATCTGAAATCTGTTTACGTAGTCCTTTTCAAAATCGTTTGTAATTGAACCGTTCAAAAGTTATAACAAATCAAAGGAACTGCAAAGTACTTTTGTCATATTTGTAGTTGTTTGTAGTGATTTTCTAAATCTACAAATGACTGAAGAGGACTGCGCAAGCGGATTTGAGATATCTCGACGAATGATAAAATTAGCATTTTGCAATTCCTTTGATTTTTCATATCTTTTGAATGGTTCAACTACAAACGAAAGGAAAATCACTACAAACAACTGAAAACGGTACCGAAAAGGATTGCGCAAGCGGATTTGAGGGTATCTCAAGAAATAGCATAATTAGCATTTTGCAATATCTTTGATTTTTTTATAACGTTTGAACCGTTCAACTACAAACGAAATGCTATCATTTCCCGTATAGAGAAGTTAAATTTAAAAAAATCGAGTACTAAGTTCACGTAGCTCGCAGCGCGAGGTCTGCGATTTAATATGCCTATATTGCTAGAATAAGAAAGTATAGGACAAACAGTGCAAATAGTTCTTCGGGAAAGTGTTGTACATTATATTATCTCATCTTGGGATTTCGTTGAAAACGCTAGAATTTATGCAAAAAGTACTTTTTCTGTAAAGTTTGAGATTTATTCTCGTAACTTTTCGCATGGATACAGAGCTATGTATAATTACTTGAAACTTTTCAAGGACAGCTATGCTTCAATATAAATAATAAATTATAGAAATTACCGGAATTACCGGATTTCGAGGAAGATCTCTGTGAATTAAATTAGCCATGACGTACTATAGATATGTATATTGGCATGGTGAAAGATCTTTGAAAAGTATTTAAAAAATCCGTATATACATATAATATAAATTAAACGCATACGTATGAAAATATATGACACATATAAAGTTATAAATAACATTTTATTTAAAAATCTAATGCGGATTATAGATCATCGAAAGTGGAATAGATATTTAGAATCAGGTCAAGTTATATATATGTAAGTTTACTGTGTATTTCTCAAATAAGAATTTTATTCAGCGGGCTGTCGAAAGAAATAAAGAATCTCTTTGAAGTCTTGGCATTCTTGTAATAATAAAAATTAAGATTTTAAGCGTTTTTAAGGATCGCGATGTGACGATACGCGCTATGACGAGCTATTTATCCGAAACACACATGCGTGCATTTATGCATTCGTTATTTCTCGCTCGTGGAAGCAGCTATCGCGTTAACACATTACGCGGAATTCTTATGGCGGCTCGACATAGCCATTTGTGCGATGTGACACGCGATTACAAGTAATTACACCTCGCGCGTGTCATGAATATTTACGAGCGCAGTTTTTAAAGTTTCGTGTTTAGTTTAGTGCGTCGCGCCAGCTATATATACATATATATCGGGAAAAATGATTTCTCGTTTACGAGCTTGGCGCTGGATGAGTTTTCCAATACGGTATCCATAATACGTGAAATACGAAAAAGTATCGCTGCCAATAATGTCTCGATTCATAAAAATTATTTACAAGTAAACGTGACGTATTATTCCTGATTTTATTTGACCAATATGACAAATCTCTGTTGCAACTCTCTTCCGATATTCTTTTATCTTAATTTATTTACTCAAGTCTGATAAAGATATTTATAAAATTGATCTTACGTCTTAACGGAGATAACATCTCTTGACAACATAAACGTTCGATAATACTAAATTAAGAATCATCTATTCCAAAAATAGTTCAGTCATTAATAAATTATAAAAAAATAAAATTGTTATTACTTCAGTTTCAGTTGTACAAAATAAAATACAAAATTTTATACAATTTGAATTAATCTCCGTTCATATTAATTTGAGATTGTTAAAACTTTCAAAGAATCGAAAAATATCGGCGACCACTTTTACTTTCAATCAATTCTAATTAGAGTTGGAGAATAGAATAGCTATTATATATATCTAGAAATTTAATTTTATCATTGTCATTTGCAAGAATTGTCGCGAAGAAATGATCTTGCCAGACAAATATATCAATTCCATTGGGATGCAATCGATCCCACGGGTAACAATTGGAATCATTTCTTCTTCCGTTGTAATTACGTTCCGCGAAATGTCGCGATGCCGTATCGACGTTTTGACACTGCGCGTCGCCGCGAATTATTCATGCCACGACGCAGTGGTTAGTATCGCCTATGTGGCAGCCGGGACCGCGTATCGACACGCCGGCCATTATTTTGCATTAAGTCGTTAGCGCACGGCCGTGGCGCACGCGGCCCCTCCCCCCC
>VBVR01002100.1:0-24954 GCA_011638315.1 Tetramorium parvispinum
CAATAAAGTTGGAGTAGATGTAATTTACACTCAATTATATGTCTTCGCGTCCAAAGTTAAATACATCCGAATCAAATTTATATATATATATATATATCACATGGTATGTATATATAGCTATATGAGATATGTATATATCATATTTCATGAATTGGAACTATGTCTGAGTTTGTAAAAATTTATAAAAACAATATTAAAGAATAAATCATGATACAAATATAATATTAATATTAAATAATATTGTTAATAACAAAATGACGTCATAACCCGATTAAAAGACCCGCGCAAGCGCTACCATGATGACATCAGAGAAAAGACCGCACTGAATTCAATACCAAACTGGAACGCGCAAGCTTTTATTTTGCTCCGTCAAGGCTATGCAAGTGTGATGGTTAACTAAGGACTTTCTTTATCCAACCAAGATACATTGATTGTCCATCAAACGTACTATCAATTCTAAAAATATCGTCGCAATGAAATTATTGGTTTAAAATTTAGTTTCTTTAAATAGGATCAAACATTTTAATGACAAATTTTAGCACCAGAAAAATTTGTCTGGAAATATTTAATTTATTAAAAATGTCTCCTGTGCCTGTACATGTGTGAGTAGATAAAAACTTTCTAATAAATTGTACATTTTAACAAAATTATATTTTTTTAAAGGTACGCATAAGTTTATTAAAAAAATTATATGTATAAATTAATTTGATTCGGATGTATTTAACTTTGGACGCGAAGACATATAATTGAGTGTAAATTACATCTACTCCAACTTTATTGCATTGCTTCTAATGCTTCTTTTAATTTCAATTTAATTTACTTCGCGATCGGTGAATAGTGTTAATTAATTACAGATAGAGAAATATTACTTGTTGTTTTTCTTTTTCAATCCCATACATCTTAACGAAGTTTAAGATCCTTATTGCTCTAAACAATTTTATGCTATTAGATTGATATCTCGAGAAAATAGCAATCTTCCATTGTACCGTGTACAATAAGAATAAAAAAATCAGCTTGTATTCCTAATTATCTATGTACATATTGCTATCGAGCGCACGCAGAAGATTAAAATAAAAAATATTTTAATACTCACCGGTAAGAGAGAGATGTACAGCAGCGCGGAAGCACAACACTTGATCTGTAAAACAAATATATCCAAATTAAAGCAGTGTTCAAAATTAAATATTATAATTGATATTTTAAAAAATAATTACAATGTGTCGCTCATTGTGAACATTTGAGCTTTGCATTTGTCTTTTAAACAGCTATTTAATTGAATAATATTGATATACAAAAAATAATTATTACGATTACTATTTATCATTATTGCTTCAATTAATAACTTCACATAAAACTATTACACATTCACATTGACTGACATGACATATTATGACACTGCTATTATCACACGGAATTGTCGCATATTCGCGTTCTATATCGATGCCGCACCTACTGTATATCCAATGACAAAATTTAACCTACGCGCGCAAACATTGTGAATGCGTAGCGTCAATATTGCAAGATTGAATTGATTAATAGTAAACGATAAATAATAATTACCTCACGAGTGCTTCGTCGTTGCCCGATGCCTTTCCTAGGCCTCCTCCTCCTCTCTCGCTGTCCCCGTTGCTGCTCCACGGCACACGCACACTCACTCGCGAACGCACGGTTAATCGCGAACGCGCGACACTTAATGCACGGCATCACCGACGTTAATTACATCACGATGGAAGAATAACGCGAGGATAGATGCAATCGCGCACGAAATTACGGCCTACTCGCACCGTGTCTTGCGAGCAACATGGCGAAGGCGGGAATTCGTAAGTCGCGCGGCCAACTTCACGCATTAGGAGCAAGCTACCGCAACGCCAAAGCTACACCTGTTGCTCGTGGCTGCACTTTTACGTGCACCTTCCGCGCATCGATAAAACAAAAAAAGATGAATATTCGTATGTACTATATCTGCAATATTTTCCGCCAACAGTCCAGCATAATTCATGTAATATAACTGGAATAATGGGACGATCGAAGCCACGTCAATTTTGTAAAAATTCGCATTTTGGCCCAACTACACAGCTCTAAAGTCATGACTAATAAAGACACGATCGTTTATCCGAGAATATACAATCTAGTAATATACTATACAGTATTCTCCTTAATCAACCATTCTAATCAATCTCACTTCTACGAACCGTAATAACGTTTGAGTGTGATATTAAATTCAACGGAAGACCGGGAAGCGCGACTTGCGTCACATAAGTCACATCCTCGCTCTCTCCTCGCCTCCCTTCCCACTTCCGCGGCCGCGGGCTGATTGGTGGCGCCCCCTCGAGCCAATGGCGCGCGGCGTCGCTCGCTCAGTCGAGTTCGGTCCTTGCATCGAGGTGGATGGCGTGCGATGGATGGTGACCCGACGTCGCTGCGTCTGCTGCTGAAACTGAGTACGCATCACGCACAGGTACGTACACGATGACGTCAGTGGACGCGACACTCATTTCCCACCTGGTCATTGTCGCGTGGCACAGACCCACGCCTGTAAACAGCTGGATGTTTTGTCATCAGTTGGAGAAAGTAACGGCGACGACTCCGCGGGACAGGGCGCTCGCTTGTTGACACTTTCACGCGTGCTCGCTCATCGCCGACCTCTCGTGCAGCCGTTTTTTCGGAATCCCCGGAGGATGGAGGCGCACAAGACAAGGGACCAGCACGAGGACACCTCCGTCGGCAACAGGCTGCATAACCGCACCTGGAGTCACGGTAACGTCGACAGCGAGGAGGAGGAAATCACCAGCGAGAACACATTGCTGAACGATGTCAGCGGACAGAGGTGCGTAGTGACGCGAGTGCACTTATCGAGACTATTTGTTAGTCGAAGACTGCTACACTCACCGCTTATCGCGAGTTAACTATTAAATTACATTGATAATTAGGTCGTTGGCGTATAACAGATTCGATATCACTGCGTTTCTTTGTTGTTCTCGACCGAGTGAACTCTGCTCTGCTACAATGTAAAGTTGATAACGCTGTTTGATTGTTTTCAACATTTTATTCGTGTGTTTCAAACTCGCGAGTATTACGACAAGAGGCCCCGCTACATTCGCAAATGCAATAGCTTGGGAAAAAACCATAGCCAATTCTTTGCTTGGTGTATTAGAGATTATTCATCCAAATGCCATAAGTGGACTGTGCAAAGAACCATTGTTTGTCTGACACTTTAAATCGATAAAACAATTGACGTAAATAAGAATTTATGATTCCATAATTTTTTTATCACAAAGTACATAATATTGTGTAATTTTATTTAGAAAAGTACTATCTTCTTTAACATGTTTTTACCTAATAATGATTGTGTTGAAGATGTAAACACAAATTTTGACATTGGTATAATATGTATCATGCAAGTCTTTACATTTTAATTTTCGTACTGAAATATAAATAATATAATATTAGATATTTCATGTGTTGTTGAAGCTATGCATGTTACAAAATTTGTCTATTTTATTAATTGTTAAATTGTTAAAAACATTGTTTCTCAATCAATAATATTACTGTGCTAGTTTTATTGATATATTGCTATAATTGACTCTTATATAAATCCAACTTATATTACTTTGCATGTTTTTTTGCATTTTCATAAATACGTCACTGTTAATATTGAATTTGATAAGAATAATTTTTGTTAGTACAAATTAATCATAATTTGTTGAATTTCTTATTATATAATTTTACAATTATATTTATTTGCATTAATAGAAGTTATTACGATGTTATTAATAATTGCCTACCTGTATATAATTTATTTATCTTCTAATTCATTAGTCACATTGTCAGAGATAAGATAAAATACCAGTAAATATGCATTTTTTTCAATTTTATAATAATTCATGATCAATCAACAAAAAAATCACTATCTACATGACATATGTTTTACCACGCTTACGTGAATATCTATAATCTCTGTAAACGTGAATAGTACATGTTATCATATTTTCAAGTATTATTCTTACTATACTTAGAAATGTCATCACGAACTAGATATTTTTATCAAAAATATTTTACAGTTCCTTTGCATACATACAATTGATTGAATTTTCTGTAAATAGAAAAAATTTTTTTATTTATTCCCGTATCACTTATAAAAATGTAAGGCGAATGAAGAAGGAAAAAATCAATAAAAGCTAGTAAATTAATATAAAACAACATAAATAAATATTTAAATTATGAGATATTACTAAGTAATTAGAGATATTATTAAGATATTACTAAGAAATATTACTAAGATTAAATATAATTATAATACAAATTCTCTTTGACAAAAATCATTACATCTTATTACAAAAAATTATATTTATTTAATTGAAAATTACAAATTATTAGAAAACAATATTATAATTTTACTCATAATTTAATTTAATAACCTATGATATTCTATTTAGAAAGTCACATAAAAGTGTTATGAAACAATAAAAATAATACGTATTATAGGCGAAATTGTTCTACTCCAACGGAATGCAAGACTTGCCCAGTCACAACGTTTGCGGAGGAGAAAATGCGACGCAAACTGCGATTCTTCTTTATGAATCCGGTCGAAAAGTGGCAGGCGAAACGGCGTTTCCCTTACAAGTTTGTCGTCCAAGTCATCAAGATCATCCTTGTAACCGTACAGCTTTGTTTATTCGCACACAACAATTACATGCACGTGAATTATACTTGGGACAACCGAATTACATTCTCCCATCTTTTCTTAATGGGATGGGAATCTGCTCAAGAGGTATTGGTCGCATTTCGTTCATATATATTCATAAATCTAAATAATATTTTAATTTTTCAATGTTGTTTAACAAAAATTAGCATAAATATTTTTTTATCTTAACTTCTAAATAATGTTAGAAGCAAGCTTAAATGATTACTATATTTTCAGTACTTTATGTCTTAATTCGTAACATTTAGATAAATATGCCATAAGATATGATTTTATCGATAATAAGAAATGATTCCATTTAAATTAATATTTTTCTTTCTTTTTTATTATATCAAATACTAAGCATATAAATAAACTTAAAGCACTTGTAAATGCTTCAGGTACCTGCATATCCACCTGCGACAGGACCATTGGCTGTCTACAAGCGAAGTGACTTTTACGATGCTATCGATTACGCTCTACACGGTTATTACAACGTCGACGACGCTATTGGCTCGTATTCCTACATAGACGAAGATAATTCAGTCGGTCCTGTAACCTTATGTCTTTATCAGTATAAGGAGGGCATCATATTCGGTTTTAATGAGAGCTACGTGTTTGACAGCGAGATTGTAAAGACATGCATGAATATCAGTCTCGAAACCTTCACCACATTTAACTCGTCGCACAATCTTCTGCAGGACAGAAATATTAACGTCAATTTCTCCGCACTGGTACGCGCTCATCTCAAATTTGCTCTGAAGACGGTGAATCTGAAAGCGGCCGGACCAATGACACCACCTGATTGTTATCGTTTCAACATCAAAGTCATTTTTGACAACCGTGACTTCGATGGACAGATGCTGCTCTCGTTAGACGCTGAGGCTAGGAAGTTGCAATGCAAAGGTGATACTCGTTACATAACAGACAATCGCATTGAATCGGCACTGAGAACTTTGCTAAATTTGCTTGTCATACTGATCTGTACGATTTCTTTACTATTGTGCTCGCGAGCGATATACAGAGCACAGCTACTGAAGTTCGAGACGATTAACTTCTTCAAGAAAACGTACGGCACAACGCTGAGCCTCGAAGGTCGACTGGAATTCATGAACTTCTGGTACATCATGATCATTATCAACGATCTACTTATTATCTTTGGTACCGTCATAAAGGAGCAAATCGAACGGAAGCACTCGGAGAGTGATCACTGGAATATTTGCAGCATATTTCTCGGAACTGGAAATCTGCTTGTGTGGTTCGGCGTATTGCGCTATCTTGGCTTCTTCAAGACGTACAACGTCGTCATTCTAACTCTAAAGAAAGCGACGCCGAAGGTCGCAAGGTTCTTGATTTGTGCGGTTCTCATTTACGCCGGTTTCACATTCTGCGGCTGGCTGGTGCTCGGGCCATACAATATGAAGTTCCGCTCCCTCGCGACCACCTCTGAGTGCCTGTTTGCGTTAATCAACGGCGATGATATGTTTGCCACGTTTTCGATCACGTCTTCCAAATCGGCTGTGTTATGGTGGTTCTCTAGAATCTATTTATATTCGTTCATCTCACTGTACATTTACGTTGTCTTAAGTTTGTTCATTTCTGTGATAATGGACGCGTACGATACGATCAAGATCTATTACCGCGAAGGTTTCCCGAAGAACGACCTGCAGACGTTTATAGCTCCATGTACAGATGAGGCATCAAGTGGCATCTTCAGGGATGAATCTGAAAAAAGTAACTTGTCAGAGTTACTTGATCGATTTTGTTGTTGTCGAAAAAGGCCCTTTTATGGATCCTTTACAGAATCAGACTCAGCTAAATCCGAAGAATGCGGCGGAGGCATCTGCGTCTAGTGCGTTAACGAAAAGCACCTGGAGGTATTACGGTGCTATGGATACGCGGTCAGTTGCATCAACCTTAGTTTAATTTGCAATTTCATGCAATTTCATCTTAATTTGAATTTCAATAAAGAAAAATTAATTATGTACAATCTAATTTCGTATCGGTACAATATATTTGTTTTTTTATGTAATTTGTAGAAATTGTACTTCTGAACAAAATTATAATTACTAAAAAAATATAACAATCTTTAAAAGTTCATAACAATGAGAAACTTCTTTACAGAATAAAAATAAATATTTTTTATTGTTAATGTAAATAATTTAAAAATATATTAGATCGAGTAACATTTAGGAAGAAAGTTCCAATTGAATGTTGGTACAATCGAATCGATGAAGTATTTTCATAAACATTTAATAATATTGGTAGCAAATTTATTCGACAATCGCGACACATTTATGCAACGCGAGACATTTTTGTTACTGCCATCTAAGTTTAATTTATGTTTTACAAAAACGTTTATTATAATAGTATGATATTAAATCTCCCTTTTATTCTAATTTTTAATAGATATAAAATAACTGGTTGCTACAGAAAAAGCAAAATAGATAATTTTCTACTGAATGCCCCCGAAAGTTCATTAACTTCCAACACGTTGACTGAGCCATTTTTCCAACATGTTAAAAATACATAAAATAAGTGTTGCGAAGCATAGACGAACGCAACAACAAAAGAATATTCGGCGGAATCTTTGAATTGTTAGCAACCGATGCAAAGTAAAGCCGAAAATTTATGTACAGTATTTCATTCACACACAGAAAAAATTCCTGTACATTTGCATGTGCATAATACGATTATATATTTATTATTGTACTTCGTAATCGTAAATGTATCTTACGTTGAGAAACATATAGAATCTATGTAACATACATTGCTCTTGCGATAAATATATAACATCAACAAATAATATTCTTGGAAAAAGTAAAATAATTAGAAAAATAAATAGAAATCTCAGAGAAGAGTTGCAGCTTAATTATTAGATAAATCAATTCATGTTATACAAAAAATATGTAATATATAATCTAAATAGAAATTACCCAAATTAAATTATGTATATATACACATACACATCTACATCAAACAACTATAAGCTTATTCCACATAAAATTGATGTCATAGTAATTTTTAATATTATGAATTAATTAATGAACATGAGTATAACAGCCATAGTTCTGATTTTGATGCATATGTGTATTAAAAAGCTTTGTATCAGGCGTAAGATAAACTCGTACAAAAATAATTTTTCCTTAATATAGAAATATATATATTTACATTGAAGTACAATAAACGTTACGTTTTTTTTCTAATATCTGTTGGAACATCTCTTTTGTATCTGTATTTACATATCTATATACAATTAGATATACCTAATTAAGCAAATATTTAATTTAATTTTAAAGCGAGAAACATTGTGCCATTGTATTATATACATAATAATAATAAATGTAAGAATTATTTTATAATTGTCTCAATATGAATATTTTTAATACATGTTATCAAAATTTTTGTTGCCGTTAGTCACGCTTAAAATCTTTGTCACAATAAAGTGTGACTAAACTTGTAGTCTAAAAAAGGGACTCGGGGAAACCAGAAATGATCATTCAAGGTTTTCAGCGCAGTGCGAAAGAGAATGCACCTTAAAGTAATCGGCATAATGTTATAAACAATAAAATCCATCTCAATTTCCCGTCACGTTTTAAAATCAAGATCTAGTTTCAAGGCCGAAGAACATTTGCGTAGCCTTTGTGTTTAATGGATAAACGACTCTGCTCCCAATACATGCTTCCTTCCAACGCAAAATATCAGTAATACGTATGCACAGATATGTAACACAGATCCATGTGCATGTGTAGAAGAAGGAGAAGAGGAAGGGGGGGGGGAGAGAGAGAGAGTAGGAAACTCAAGGTGGGGAAAAAAGCGAGCGAGTCGATGCGGTGTATGCAGCTCCATGCGCTCTCGCTACCACCACGCTGGCGGCTGAACACGCCTGGCTCTTTGTTTATCCTCCGTATGACGTACGGGCAACGAGCGGTGGCAGCCGATGCAGCCAACCGACCGCGCGGCTGGCAGGAGCGGCGCAGCCAGTGCTGAGTGCGCTGACCCGTCGAACGGGCGAGTAGCGATGGTCGTTGACCGCGGCTGAGCGCGATCCCATTGTTTACATCGGCGCATCCTGAGGAGCGGCGTGTTCTCTGGCGAGCCGATCGCCGACCGTCGTCGTCGTCGTTCTGCGCCGCGACAAAGGACGACGCGACAAAACATGTCCAGAGCAGCGGGAAGCTCTCCCGCGAGAGCGACGATCAAAAGCGAGCCGCAACAGCAACAGCAACAGCAACAGCAGCAGCAGCAGCAGCAGCAGCAGCAGGAATTCCCGCTGGGCCTGGATAAAGACGCCAGCGAGCACAGTATCTCCAGCATGACATCGTGCGTGTCCATCTCGCCGAAACACGCGGAGAGCAGCCTCCGCATCATGGAGAGCTATCTGCACAAGCAACAGCTGACAGACGTCACGCTGATCGCGGGTGAGTGTACCGTGCCTCGAACCCTTTGTTTTGATAACGACACACCTGTCGGTGTGGCAACTGTCAGTTGGAAATACGGTGATTCAGATGATAATGCTTCACGCACATTATAGATAAATTTTAATGAATAAAATATGACGAGCATTATTTTATCCGAATTTTTTTTTTCTATAAAATGTATATTTTTATACACAATTTTATGTACATTTTTTTATTATGATTCACAGGGAAATTCTTTTTATCATTAAAAGTTATTAGAATCTTTTATTAGATGTTGGATAATTTACTAGTTGTTATTCAAAATTTTTAATCAGTAAAAATTGGAGATGAAATGTATTTTGTATACAAATTCTTCACGCGCTCGATGTAAGTTGAGACGTTCTGTTTTTTAATATTCTTTTCTCTGATCTATGCTTTTCTCAGGAAAAAAGCGTGTCCCAGCTCATCGATTAGTACTCAGCGCTGGCTCTGAATATTTTGCTGCCATGTTCACAGGCTCTCTGCGAGAGTCGGAGCAAAATGAAATAGAATTAATGAATGTCAATGGAGATGCATTATGGGCTTTGGTGCTTTATTGTTATACAGGTAATTCTGCTTGAGAAGGTAGCATTGATTTTTAAGATAATTTCAACAATATTAGTGTTACGATAAAGGATGCATTTACATTTTTCAAACTCTGATTAATATTTGAGCTTCCTGTTAATTCCTAACAACATATTCTTGTATAATCCTCGCAGGTTGCATAGAATTGCAGGAAGACAGTGTAGAGACTCTACTTTCAACAGCATGTTTATTACAATTAAATCCAGTTATTAAAGCGTGCTGTCAGTTTCTCGTCAAACAACTTCATCCAAGCAACTGCCTGGGAATACGGATGTTCGCCGATACGCAGGGTTGTTCGGAATTGTTGGAACACGCACACGCATACACTACCAAACATTTCATGGAAGTTACAAAAAATCAAGAATTCTTACTACTATCTGTCAATGAAATTGCAAAATTACTTGAATCTGAGGATCTCAATGTTCCCTCCGAAGAAACTATCTTTCATGTAAGATTAGCTGCATGTTGTACGTAAATTATTTTTTCAATATAAATAAATGCAAAACAAACTGTTTTGCGAACAAATTTATATGAAACATTAAGAAAATGATATTACATGGCTATAATTTTTTTATATACAGAATAAAAACCATTTTTATCATTACTATTTCAGGCTCTAGTGACTTGGCTGGAACACGATCCAGAAAATAGGAGCAAAGATGCCAGTAAATTATTAGGTTTAGTCAAATTACCATTGCTATCGCCTGCGGTGAGTTTATCAACAACTTTTTCAACTTCTCCAGCTAATTTTTTCGGGAAAACTTGTGCATTAAATCAACTAATAAATCAAAACAGTTTATAGCTGACAATATTGAGAGTAACGAAATGTTCAAAGACCAAAGAATAGCGCAGGAATTAGTAATGGAAGCACTAAAGTACCATTTGCTGCCTGAGCGAAGACCTTTGCTTCAAACGGGCAGAACGAAACCCAGAAAAGCCACTGTAGGTACATTGTTAGCTGTCGGAGGGATGGATGCCAATAAAGGTAATTTATTATATTCAAAAGTAATTCATTAATATTAATGGCATATATTATATAATCGATCACAATGAAATGAAAATATGTCGATATATTATCTATTTTAGTTTTTTCAAGCAAAATAATTTACAACGTACTTTCTAGGTGCAACATCTATAGATGCATTTTCATTGCGCGATAATGCCTGGAAATCTTTAGCTACCATGAGCAGTAGGAGATTACAGTTTGGTGCAGTAGTAGTTGATAAAAAATTGATTGTCGCGGGAGGTAGAGACGGTTTAAAAACGCTTAACACAGTAGAATGCTTCGATTTCTCCACTCATACGTGGACCACTCTACCACCTATGAATGTTCATCGTCACGGATTAGGTATATGTCGATGCAAAGTTAATATGCAATTTATTCATAATAAAATTCTAGCAACTACATTATAGCTTTTTTTCAGGAGTGGCAGTCTTAGGTGGACCTTTATATGCTGTTGGTGGTCACGACGGTTGGAGTTTCCTTGATGCAGTAGAAAGGTGGGATCCAGCAACACGTCAATGGAGTTCGATATGTCCTATGTCCATACAAAGATCTACAGTCGGCGTGGCTGTGTTAAATGATAAGTAAGTCTTTAGAGATAAATTATTAAATTTAAATATCCATTTTCAGCCATCCATTTTAATTTTTTTTTTGTATATATTTAATATGTATCTTCGCATAAATATTTACTAATTTCAAATCTTTTTACTTAATATTAAATTTTTTTAACGAATTTGATGTAATGTTTTAGATTATATGCCGTAGGAGGAAGAGATATCAGTTCCTGCTTAAATACTGTAGAATGTTACGATCCACATACGAACAAGTGGACACCGTGTGCGCCTATGTCGAAGAGACGAGGAGGTGTAGGCGTAGGAGTTGTAAACGGTTGTCTTTATGCACTCGGTGGTCACGACGCTCCAGCTAGTAATCCTAATGCTAGCAGATTTGACTGTGTAGAAAGGTGAAGCCGCTATTGCATTACATGTTAAAAATTTCAAATTACATGTAATGCAATGTGACAATGTGTATATAGGTATGATCCTAAAACCGATACGTGGACTATGGTTGCACCAATGAGTGTGCCCCGGGATGCAGTTGGTGTGTGCGTATTAGGTGATCGACTTATGGCCGTGGGAGGATACGACGGTCAGCAATATCTCACCCTAGTAGAAGCATATGATCCACATCTCAACGAATGGGAACCTGTGAGTTTATAAATTGTTCCTATAGAATACGGTATAAAAATAATTGTAAATTGTATTTTGTAAATTTAATTATTTTATGTTTGAAGGTTGCTCCTCTTAAGGCTGGCCGTGCGGGACCCTGTGTTGTCGTAAAAAATTTAACCAATAACATGTAGATAATTCTTACTAAACGATCAGTAATTAGACTTGCTAACTATACAAATTATATTTTATCTCCAATTTATATTTGTTATTACATATGATTATTACGTATGATTCAGATGTTTCAGAAATATAACAGAATCTGCTCTCTTGTGATATAGCATGCATGTTAAATTAATCGAACTGTTATTGTTCTGAAACAGAATTTTAATTTTATATTTAAATAAGTATTATATTTTTTCTTAGCATATAATAACTTTTATAGGATTTTTACACATTTTCGTACAGTATTGAAAAAAATTCCATTCATTGTAATCACCAAACATTATATTTGGCACTTATTTGTACATAATACTTCGATTTTATATAAATTTTCAGTATAACGAATAATGTTGCTATTGACAGTATTGTGGTAACTTGTATCCGTCATATTTAATCTAGAATTAAGTACAAAAAATTTAAATAAAATATATACATATATAAACATGTTTTTTCTGATAAAAATAACATTGCTTTTAATGTCTTAATTTTTTTGTATAATAAATCATATATAATAAATTTTTACCATTTTAACTAGGAATGAGTGATATAAACAAAAAATGCTGAAGAGAAACTAGAAAAAATATTTTAAGTAATCGCAATGTCTCTGTGTGTGCAATTATACTGACAATTGTAAAAATCAAAGTTTTATAACCTAAAACTTTGAAAGAAGAATGAATATATATAGAAAGAAAAATGTACATACATAAGAACAAATTTATTTTTCTCACCAAGATAAATGTCTTTATTTACACATGTATGATATATGTTTCTATATTTGGTGGTTATAATTTCTTGAAATAAATAAAATTATCAACTAATTAAAAGAAAACTTCACATTATTCCATACGTTTACAATAGTTTCTTTCTTCTTAACAAGCTGGAAAAGTCCTGAAACAATCATACCAACAAATTATATCTTTCACAAAATTAGAAACAAAAAAAATCGTCATGAAAGATATAGAGCCCATAAAATTGTGAAGACAAAAATAGAAAAGTATATTTTAAGTATACTTTAGCGTACCGTGGAAAATCCGACGCTGGCTCTGCAAATTTGTGCCTGACCATAAACGTAGCAATAGCTTCCGCTACCTTATCCGGGACGTCCTCGTGAACAGCGTGTCCACAAGCGGGCAACACTTGCATTTGAAATTTACCTATTTTCACGAAGAAGCAAGTAATTATTTTTATCATTGGAAAATATTACAAAAATTATGTATCATCAGCATTGAAAATTATATACCTTGCATTTGTCCTACAGTGAGTTCGCGATCTAATCTATCGACTCCAGCTAATAACAACATTTTCGGTATAGGGATATTCAAAAATGCCGTCGACAATCCCTTAAACCAGCCGAACCAATGCTGTTCCGTTTTTGCCAAATCTATTCTCCAGACATACTTTCTATTAATAGTAACAGCAGAAGACGCAGGTGGCGGCGGTGGCATACTGGATGACTCTTCCTCTTGAATAATATCATCTCGCGGTATAACTGGTTCTGGATTAGATTCACACGTGTTGTATTGGGTTGGCAATGAGTCAATATCATGAGTTGCTAATTTGCTAGTTTCAATGCTGAAATGGCACGTGTGTTGCATGACTCGATTTATTTTAATATCAATATGAAAGTATTATAAGAAAGCCAAAGTGTCCTTAAGAACTCACTAACTTCTTTATCTGTCCAGGAACTGAAACCTTCGCCGATTGTATATTCCGAATTTGTCCGCTACGAACGCTGAAAATATAAATTAAATAAAAATTTAATTCTATTTTGTCTACATATAAAAATGTGTTAAATGTGTTAAGCATCTAAAGTGCAAAATTATAATTAAAAATTAGATTAAGCTTTTTTCAAGTAACAAATGAATAGTTTAAAAGGCACATTTATCACAATACAATAATTAATACATAAAAGCACAAGGAATACTAACCACCATTCTATAGCTTGAGGTATGGTGCTAAAACTAGACGGCCGGGATCTTAAGAAACTCTGCATAGAGGCTAACGCATCCATTGCCGTACCCTCTACAACGTCTATAACTCCTAACCCATATAAATTTGGAATTAGTGGAGCTGCTCTTACAGCTATCGCACCTCCCATGCTGTGACCGAAAATAATTATTGGACTATCATGTGCAATTGCATCTATAACAGCTGCAACATCCCTGTAAGAGAATAAGAAAATAAATAATGCAATTTTTATCGAAAGCGGCAAAGATGTTTCATAAGATTTTACATCAGCAACAATATATTTGTGATATACTTAAATACTGAAAACGAATAGTTACAGATATGTACAATCTTCTTTATATTCACAAAGTTTCCAACAAATTTATTATATATTTACCTCTGCTCGACTCAAGATTCAAACGCACGGATTTTTTAAACACAATCAAGATATAAAAAAAAATTAATTAAATGCAGTATGTTTCACTCACGATGCTAAAGTTTCCGCGGACAAGTCCTCGTCCTCGGTGGTGTGAGTATCCCCATGACCCCTAAGATCAATAGCCATGACTCTGCACAACACCATTGTCATAATCGACTTCTAAAATTCAAAACATACGTTAATCGCTCTCTCAGCATGTGCCGTCAGCAAGTCACAGGCTCACAGGATACTCACTGTAAGTTCGGCCCACGTTAAACCACTGTAACCACCACCGTGCAGCAAGACCAGCAAGGGCCCCTCGGTGCCCTTGATGTAAACGTGAAAAACATTCTGTCCCACCGGCACGTCCTTGGAATGATCGAAGTACGGATTCCACTGCACCGGCTCATAGTCCCTCCTTCGCTGGGCTCCCCTCGACTTGCCGAGTCTTCAAAAAGGAAAGAAAAACATAAGACACTCTTGTGTCGCGATCTCGCAGCGATCTTTCCTCCACTTATTGTTAGACTAATGTCCATTTCTACCAATGCAAATTGACTTTAATCTCCGTTGAACTTGATTTCTATCTTTTTCTAATTCTTAGGACTAAAAAGTGATAGAAGCCCAGTAAACACAAAGTAACAACAATATAACGTCAATGTTATAATTTCCCACTCAACAATATAATTACAATGTAACATGTCTTGCATGTAACAGTTATATTGTTGATTAGGAAATTTTAATATTGACGTTACTGTTACTTTGTGTTTACTAGGAAGTAAGTTAAACCGAGATTAAAGTTAATCTGCATCGATAGAAATGGACATAATGCCTATTTCTACCGATGCAGATAAACTTCAATCCTGGTTTAACTTACCTTCTATCTTTCTTCAATTCTAAGAATTGGAAAAAGATACAAGATATCAAACCGAGATTAAATGGGGAGTTAATGGGTAGAAATGAATATTATCAAATCTAAATCGATCTCTCTCGGAGAGGGGATCGCACGTACCTGGAGTTCAACGCCGAGAAGTTGACGGCCGACGGTGGTAGTCTGGATTTCAAAATTGACTTTTGAAGGGCAGACATGTTAGCGTGTCGCAGACGTCGGCGATACCGTCGGGACGCTCCTCGTCGCGCTCGTGCTTTCGGCCGCAGTCATACATGCAGGAGGGAAGGAGCGCCTGGCGATGCACGGTCGAGGGGGAAGTGGGAACGACGACGGGAAGAGAAGCGAAGCGTGACGTTAGCGGGCCGGCGAGAGGAACGTTGAGGACGCGAGAGACTCACACAGTCGCACACCGACGCGAACGAAGCGCGAATGGCGGATACGGGTTTTTTTCTCTCTCTCTCTCTCTCTCTCTCACTCTATTTCTCCCCCCCTTCCTTTATTGTTTTTCCTAGACGTTGCGCTCGATCCCACGGCCCACGGCCTCCAGAAATGCTGATTTCGCTTCGATAAATAACATTGTTGAGCACTTTTCAATTTACGTGGATGCAATGTATTCGTAGAAGGAAAGATTCACCGGTGCTTTCTTCGATGAGTTTTGGAACACCTTGAAAATCCCGCGATTCCAGATTCCAGTATGATCCGGAATTTGAAGAGAGGAGTGTTATAACCTCTCCGTTTGCGAGATAGAAAGAAAATATAGGATTTTTAAATGTTTAAGATTTTTCTTTTTTATAAAATTTTATAATTTAAATTAATTCATTTCTTATTAACACATCTATCATCGGGCTAAGATTGTCATTTAATATCTTGATCAAATTTCAACTTTCTGAGGCGATTATAAATTTTAAAAAATCCATGACAACTCACATAGCAATTAGAATAAATTAATTAAAATTTTAATATATGCATATTAATATATATAAAATTATTATAAGTCATTTTATAGGAAAGTAATATAAAGTAACAGAAATGGTTTAGGAATTTAGAGAGAAGCAAAGAAAAAGGATTAAAGTTTGGAATGATGAGTTGGATAAGAAAAAGGAAAGAGAGTTAAAGTTTAATGTAGTATCACGTTCATTTGTTTAAATATATATTTAGTTATTTAGTATAACCAAATATATATACTGAATATAATGAATCTTGTTGGATATTAAAAACGCAAATAACAGTTTTACCACATCAATTTTACTGTACGCAAAATACAATAAAGTAATTAAGAAGACATTACGTTTTGTATGCAACGTAATAAAATAATTGAAGAGACTTTTGTAAAATGTGGGCTGGGGAAGTAAAGAAGGATGTTGCAACTTTGATGATTCACTCATATCCATTGTGTAAGGTAAATTGATCTATTTTATAATAATATTAATAATAATATAATAAATATTGTATCCGAATTAGAATATATCAATTTTAACTGCAGTAAAGATTCCTCCTAGGATAGTGATATGCCGGAGGATATGAAGCAGGAAGCCATGGAAACCTGTGTCACCGCAGTGGAAAAATATTCAGAGAATTATGAGCATGCAGCTCGAATGATCAAGGATAATCTGGATGAAAAGTTTGGGCCACCGTTCCAAGTGGTGGTCGGCGAAGCATACGCGTGTGCGATTACATATCAAGAAAAATCGCTATTACATATGTTTATTGGAGGTAACACAGCAGTTCTTGTTTGGAGGACAGTTAAAAGTTTTTGACGAGTTTCACGTGTAAAAAAAATTAATGCGTGTACTTTCAAATACTACTCATGTATATAAATTTTTTAAATATATATTATATATCACTTCTTACAAAGCTTCTTACAATGGAGTACATTTTAGTATCAAATCTTATATATTTTTATATATTACCATATATATTAAAGTGTCCAAGTAATAAATAATTCAATCATTTGTACCGGAAAGTATTTCTCCATTACGTGTCGAATTTTACTCGATATATCTCAGATTATTATCATTATCCAATAAACACTACAATTAATATGATATAATACTGCATCAATATTATATTTCCCACAGTATAATTTTCCATATAATAATGTAAGTGTAATAAACATATGTGTTGTACATAACAGTTATGTTGTTGAGGAAACGCAGGACATTATAATATTAATGCAAAATGTTACTGTTAACGTTGTTTACTGGATAGTTTTGTTTCCAATATGCAAAAGTGTGTTTAATTACGATAATATAAGATATTTGGCTCTTAAATGCAACGTGGACCCACACTTGTAAGATATTAAAAACGTTCTTCCTCTTCTCGCGTAACAGTTTGCATATACGCTTCGCACACATACATATACGCACGTGAAAATAATTTTACGTACAATCGGACGCATATATATGCGCGTGTATAAATATACATAAATAGATATACATTAAATAAATTATAGATGCCGATAGCTGCACTATGCGGATTTCCATATGCATATTGCCAAATTGCCGGCACAGTACATGTACAGAAGGTGCTTCAGTTGATAAGTTATTTCAAAGCCGTAGCCCTCCCCGACGACAGTATGCCACGACGCACCGAATTTCTTATCCATTGTCTCCTTGATCATCCGCGACACGCTTTCGTAATTGTCTGCGTACTTTTCCGCCGCAGTCACGCATAATTCCATCGCCTCCTGCTTCATCTCGTCAGACATGTCGCATTTCTGTAAATAGACATTATTGAAAGAATTTCACGAATTTAAACAACTCACATGTAAACAAATATATTTATATCATATTTTTCGAGCTGGATAATTTTTCCAATGACATAATTTCTCATAATTTTTTTCGTCCTATATTAAATAATCTATAATTAAATTTTATAATTAATACTTAATTCTGTAATTAAATAATATTAAATTTCTATAACAATAAATGATTTTTAGGTAATACTATAAATTTTATACCAAATCATTGGACGACAAATTGGCATTCATTTAAAAGTTCCTGATAAAAAAAAATGTGCGTAGGTAATTTTGCTTTTAAATCAGTGGCGCCGATTCAATAAACGCGTAGCGAAAACGTGCACCTCAAGTATTGATTAAACGTCACGTTCGCATGTGCACTTACGCAGCGCAAATCCTACAGGATAATTTACAACGAAGTACGGAGCGAATTTTACTCACTCTGCAAAACGGATAGGTGTGAAGAATTTTCACAACATCGTCCTTCCTCACTTCGGTCATTGTAACAATTTTACTAGCGAATCGCGCCCCTCTGGCGATGCTAACACGACTACTCCACGCAGCGGAGTGGTTGCGGTGTCTTAGGCGCAGGTCAGTGAGTCATCTGCGACGTAGAGCACGTTGTCACGATCATAAATTATTCGTCAACAACGAGGAGATTTATGTTGCGCTGGTTCGATCGAAAATTTTTCTCTCATCTCCTGCTCATATTTTTTTTAATCGTTATTTCTTACTATAGCACACAGATGAATCGCGAGAATTAATTCATAGAATTACAGAAATTTCGAAATTCAGCGAGTCGTTTATATTCCGAAGTGAAGAGGTTAACATCCTGAATTTTCAACATTGGTATTAATATTTATCAGAGAATCTCCGTTCATTTTTGTTATATTAATGTTGCTGCAGGACTTTACGGAGAACTATAAATTGTGGAAAATACTCTAGATTATACGAACGTATTTTTAAGTCTTTAAATAATAAGAGACATTTATTTTGAATAACACTGTGTTGATAAAAAGATAGCAGATTATTTTTGTATATAAATTTCTCTATATAACTCGCGTGTTTATAGAAAATATCTAAACTTAAACACGAGAAGTGAATTTTGGAAGAAAAATGGCATCAAGATTCAGTGGAGCACTGCAGATTACAAATCTGGATGACTTTATCACTCCGTCGCAGGTATAAAGATCATCATTCAGGATTAGATTCTAATCTTTTAATGGGTTGCATTTAATTGCGTTTTTTATAGGAATGCATTAAACCTATAGAAATGCAGGCGAACAAAACGAAGACGGGTGCGAAGATAAAAATACAGTCAGATAACGCCCGTTCAGCGCTCAACGACGTAAATACAATATGCTGAAATATGATTCTAACTTGAAACTTTCCACTAAAATTCGCTTTGTTATGCAGACCATACAACCGGGAAAATTGCAAAAGGTTGAGATTACCCTTGCCGACTGTTTAGCGTGCAGTGGTTGTATTACATCTGCCGAGAGTGTGCTGGTTACTCAACAAAGTCAAGAAGAACTTCTCAGAGTATTCCAGGAGAAAGTAGCTCAACAAGTATAAATGTTTTTACAATATATAAATATTTTATAAAGTATTTATAAAAGTAAAAAGATTTTGTGTTAAACAATAGGAAGATATTTCTATCGATATATAAAGAATTGAAAATATACATTATTAATTGTTCTTTTACAATAAAATGTTGATCTTTTTGATAGAAAGATATACAAAATTACAAGATATATTCTTTTAATTTATTTCATTTCTTAATCATACTTTTTACGCTTTTGCAGAATGTAGGAAATACAGATTCCAAATATATAATAGTAAGTCTGTCGGTGCAACCTGTGTTGTCTCTGGCACAACGTTATGAACTTACCCCCGAGCAAGCTCTCAGTAAACTGGCAGGATTTTTCTATCGATTGGGAGCTGATGCGGTATTAGATATGACAGTGGCTGACGACTTTGTTCTATTAGAAGCTGCCAAAGAGTTCGTTGAGCGTTATAAAGCCAGTAAAGAAGGCATGAAAAATCAATTGCCAATGCTGTCCTCTTCGTGTCCAGGTAAGGCAAATATTTGTTTATGAAAACGGATGCCGGTCAATTTGTGAAATTTATAATATTCTTATTTCTGTGCCAGGTTGGGTATGTTATGCTGAGAAAACTCATGGAAATTTTATATTACCACATATAAGTGTCACAAAATCACCTCAACAAATTATGGGATCATTAGTAAAATACCATTTAGCTGAAAGTATGGGTCTCTCACCAGAACAGATATATCATGTAACTGTAATGCCCTGCTATGACAAGAAGTTGGAAGCTTCCAGAGAAGACTTTTACAATCAGCAAAGACAGACAAGAGATGTAGATTGTGTTATAACATCAAGTATGTACATATATTTATATTTCTATATTAATCATTGAAATTTAAGTGTAAATTATTGTATCAACTTTGTCTCTTTCAGTCGAATTGGAACAGATGCTGAGTGAAGACGGTTTAACATTAAACGAAATAGACGATGGTAAAATTAAACAACCATTCGGTTCCTATAGTGAAGAAATTGGAAATAAATTGTGGAGTCATAGTGGCTCAGGATCAGGTGGTTACGCGGACTTCATTTTTCGTTACGCAGCGAAGAATCTTTTTGACGAAGACAATGTCACAGTAGATTTCAAAAATCTTAGAAATCCCGATTTCCAAGAAGCAGAATTGAAGAGAGATGACCAAGTGTTATTAAAATTCGCTATTATTAATGGATTCAGAAATATACAGAATATAGTTCAGAAAATGAAAAGAGGCAAATGCGTTTACGACTACGTCGAAATTATGGCGTGCCCGTGTGGTAATTGTTTTATTTAAAATGAAATGTTAATGTTGTGACAAAATTTAATGTAATTCTTATTATTAGGTTGCTTAAATGGCGGAGCACAAATAAGACCCGATGGAAACGTTCAACCTCGAGAACTTGCATCGACATTAGAAAATATGTATCGTAAACTTCCGCTAAGCAAACCCGAAGAAAACAAAGTGGTACAGAATTTATACAAAACTTGGCTGGGAGGAGAACATACAGACAAAGTTACCGCGTATTTCAATACACAATATCACGAAATAGAAAAAATGAATACAGCGCTCGCAATAAAGTGGTGATGTAACAATAACGACGTTATATATAACTACTTGTACGATATGTATATGTATATTTTGTATAGTAGGTTCATTGGTTGACTCTTTATTTTTGCAGTACAACAATAAAAATAAATAAATTATTACTAATCCAATTATTTGACTTACTTAAAGCCATATAACTTAAATATATGCCAGCCTGTAATAAAAATAAATTTTACGCTCTTATAATATGAATGTCTGCTTAATATCGTCCTATATATACAGGATAAATTACATTATGAAATAAATTACGAGTGTATTTATTGTGTGAAAGAATTGCGAGATTGTACTTAAAATGTATCATAAGAAATTTCATATTACAAGTGTGTTTATTTATACAAGCTTTTTAAAATGACAGATATAATTATCACATATAAATAATATCACGGTAGATATACACATTAATACCCTTTCAATTTATATGAGTAACTGTTGTTTAAATACGAATTTTTCTTCTTATACGTTAACTTTTAATAAAGCAATATTTTCATTTTAAATACAACACTATATATCTTACATACGTTATTTCTTAAAATGCATTACATAAGTGGTATGCAATATACATAATATATGAATGATTCTTTTCTAATAAAATATAAATAAATAAAAATACCACTTTTGTATCAACATATAGATGTAAATGAAAGCATTATTGTGAAATGCTCAGTGAAACATTTATTATGTGTAATTTCCTTTAATTTTCTTTGTTCTCTTTGTTCCTATATACTTCCAAGCCTTTTCTTGCGACACATATAGTCAGCCTTTCTTAACATTTGCAACAAGGGAATGAATAAATAAATAATTAAATGGAGCATGGTGCGTGTGGCCCCAATTATCTAGAATTCTTGTTATCTAAAAATTCCTCGTTTTCATTCATTTCCTTAGAATCAGATTTTTTCAAATCTATGTCTGGATATCCATCCTCGATATATCTAATTGAATCATGATCCATGTTATTGTCATTTTTATTTTCACATGTATCTATCAACCATCCTTGCGTGCTATCGATTTCTCTAGAAACAACAAGGAATAGTTCCTTCTCCTTGCTATCTATCTGATCCTTTAGATATATGAGTAAATCGTTGTCCTGATCAGAAAAGATACATTTAATATCACATAAAATATATGGAAATATGTATGTACTTTCATTATATTTAATAACCTTTCCTATTAACTGCGGCGAGTCCAGTTTTGAATCAAGATTATAAAAGGCACCGTGTATCTTTTTCAGGGCAATCCAATGACGTCGCTTCAAAGGAAGTAACACAAATCCTAGTTTGTATTCAGTTGGAACGTTAAGTATAAAACCCTCGATGTTGTCTAAACGAAGACACTTGGGATCCCTAAGGGCAGAAAGAATAATTAGCGACCGTACAATCGTAATTTGCACACGTACATTGCGAATAACGTCCATGAACGTACAGACCTACGCTTGTCGAACCAGACAGCCTCGCGGCCTCTTCTCTGGAGAGCTGCCATGATAACGTTAATGTCATAGTTGCCGAGTCCTAGCAGCGATTTATGAGGATTGATCCACACGTCGGGACTTAGACTATAACAGATCTGATCTAATTCCTGCTTGTTAAACCCACGCTCTTGAAACAAGTTGTTCAGCGCGTGTAACGCACACAGCTCCTTCACCTACAATGCCATTTGTAGTCTCAGCGAAAAGCGTACAAGGAGTTAACGTAAAAAGAGAGCATCTTTGTCTTTTTCAAAATAAGTGCAAGGGCATGTTCAACCGTTAGCACTCTACCGACGATTACTCCGCATTTGTGTAACGGTGACGAGTTTTCTACGCAATACAAGTGCAACGTAAGGACGATCTACGGAAAGGATGCAACAACATTAACGAGTTACTTGTCGTTCATGATATATAGATCCAGTCATATCAGTCGCCGTGCTCGCAACCATCACAACTACATAGTTCCTCTCCCGCCGCCTGTATAAAAGCGTGATTAATCTGCCGGTGGTGGCTTCTTCGAGGGTACCTTTACTGAAAACTGTATTTAATAATGAATGATCATCAGCGGGCCGCTAAGCTCGAACCGTCAACGGCACTTGAACAACTCACGATCATCCAGCTATTATCAATGATCAGTGCTCGCCAAACGTCCGATACATGTCATTCGGATTTGGCGAGGAGCGCATACGACAATCGTATGAAGCGAGAGAGAGCAGTGGCCACGAATTCTGTATCAAACGGCTCGATTGATACGGCCACGGTCGTAGTTATGAAAACTCGTAAGCACGCAGAAGCGGCGCGGGAGGAGGGGGGAGGGTCAATTCCGCACGAAGACCGTCGATACACGGGCAACGCTTCCAACTTCGCATCGATTGGTCGACTTTGCATCAGATCGAATATGGTGGAACTAGCGGTAAATGTTCAAAGTTAAAGGATTTTCCCTCCGTATTGGAAGGAAAAAGATAACCTCTGAAGATAACTAGTGCAACCAGTTCGTTCTCTAAAAAGAACAGATCTTATGAATGCAACTTTGTCCAGTGCAACGCGTTCGATTGATGTCTCCTATTCGATATACTGTGCTAGAGCAGGTGAGCGAATTCGCTATTAGATTCATTCAAAATAGATCTGTAGAATTTTTAGTGAAAACATAAGACTCGAAAAGATTCTCAAACAGAAGTATAAAACTCCGATTTTCAACTCCTTTCGTTATTTTTCTCTCGACAATTGCTGCTCAGTCTCTCTAAAAATTCCTTGTCTAATGAATTTGATTGTTTGATATTCGCTTCACTCTATCTTTCGATATTGTTTCCATCATAGTGTCAAAATGTAATATTTCCTTATTCTCCCGGAAAAAGAAATAGGAAAGAAGCTATTTCTAAAGGAAACGGATAACTTTACATCTTAAGTATGAATAATTTTAATTTTATTTACAGAATATATAGCGCTAATTGTAAATTTCTTAAAATTAAAAACGTGTGCTCGTGTGCGCGCGCGCGCGCGCGTGTGTTCCCGCACATGTTTTTATAATATTCTATTATATAATATCATACATATATATATATATATATATATATGTTTTATATTATTTTTATAGTTATACTACTTATATATTATATTATTATATATAATTATTTTATTCTACAGATAAATATAATAAATTATCTATTATTTATATTTCATGCAAAACATACATAATACATTCAATTCATACAAGGATTCCCAGGTAGCACTGATGATTTATATACGTTTTATATACATTACCTAAACGTATTTAAAGTATCAGAAACGTTTAGGAAACGTATAAAAAAAACCAACACATGCTACTAGGGTTATGATTTAATGTAATGTTTCACTCCATAATATAGTAAAATCTCGAGTGTATATCTAAACAAAAAGATAATAAAACTATTGAAAGAAATATGTTCTCTCATATCACTTTCTCACTCTTATTTTCCTTTCCCTCTCTCACTCTCACTCACCCTCTCTTTCTCGTACACTCACACTCACTTACTCATTCATTCACTCACAAATATAGAACTAATGTTAAAATATATTTGATTAAAATATATCTAAAATTTGTGATAACTATTATTTTCATAAATTGCTATCAACAAAATATGAATTGATGATTGATAATTCATTTTTCTAAAATGGTCCAAATCCTGTAAAAGAAATTTTATATTATGTTATATTATATATATATATATATATATAT
>VBVR01002101.1:0-24952 GCA_011638315.1 Tetramorium parvispinum
CGTAATATCCATTTTTATTTGTTCTTTCTTTTTTTTCTTACAATTTTACAGAGATTTATAAATTTCGTTTCTTTGGTACGCGCGACGCGCCGGGTATAAGACAGTAACAAAGAAACATTTTACAATCCAAAGACTTGATCGAATTAATAATTTGACAATCGCAGGCGAGAACGTGTGTCTTCGTGTGGTCGCGTTGCTGCAATTCTTCGGCGGGTGCTACTGGATTGTGCCGCCCATTTGGGAAATCATACGAGCGCGAAGGCTGAGAGAGGGCTAACAAAAATCATTACAAAAACCATACGCTGCGGTCCGTCGCAGAAATATTTACAAGGCGTTAACATCGATGGTGAAAACTACTAGCGATTGATTCCCAAACGCCTTTAATAGTAAGAAATACTCTTACGAAGTAATCTTAAGTGTAATAGATGCTGTGTGCTCCGTATAACTGTGCAATCGGAAATACGTGACCATTTAATCCTTCACGCCGTACGTCGATTCGTGAATTACATTATCGACTTTGGATTGTCAAGAATGTAAGGCAATATCGCACGCAACGAAGTGCCGGACTTTACGTTCCTTATAATATGAATGAGGAGCAGTAGAACAAGTGTTTTTACATTATATGATTGTTTACGTGTGATCATAATAAAGTGTCGTGAAACCTTTATTAAAATATTTTTCTTAATCGTCGACATATTAACAATGCACATCACGGTATTATCACACTGATCACAATCTTACCTTATTGACAAATTTATTCTGCACTTGGAATACATACGATCGTATTTCTCAATTTATATCAGTTATTACCAGTACATATATTAATATGCTTTTCATTCGGATACATAAAAATGGATAGAATTATATCACAAGATAATTGCAAGATAAACGGAATGAACGAACACTCCGTGACATCTTACACGCTATTTTCCTTTGCAAAAGGAAATATAAAAAAATGAACATTTACAATTTATATGCACGTTTTCTGATTACATCTAACTTAGAATCAATTATCGCATTACTAGCTAAGTAGAGTAAAATGGTGACGATTAAGATTGCTTACTTTTCTCTCACAAATGTATCATAAAAATACGCCACGTCCATAGTAACAGTTTAATTTATGTATAATATTTTAATGCAACGAATTACCTAATTATTGCGATATTGATAATTATATGACAAATAAAAAATGTCGATATATAAAGAATTCTTCACGATATAAGATCTTTGTGTATTCAAGACACATACTTTGTTCATGATTTAATTTCTTATCATCTGTTTATCATTGCCAGCTTCTTAAAATACTATGCCCATTTTGGCAACATATGCTTGTATATCAAATAGATATGTAATAATTTAATTAAAACTATACTCTTAAATGAATATATTTATATATACAGAAATATTCATCTTCTCATCAAGGATTCGTGGAAATGAGAAAATGACAGAGATCGATAATATCTCAAGTGAAAGCTAAATATGAAGAGAATATGCCAAAAACTTTTTTTTAGATTGTTCTCGTCTCATATATGAAATAATATTTTCATCGTAATACTGCCATACTTTGCCAGATAAAGGCACGATAAGCTCGCGAATAGATTTTATATATACATATATATAAAACCTCCAACATAATTTTTATACGAAACTAGTTTCATAATTAACTGTAATTATGTTGTAAAGACTTACTTACGAAATTTGCTTAAATGATAAAAGTAATACCACAGGACTTGCTCCTTACAGGGGACAGAGTCTTTCGATCGAATGTAAATAAAGGTTATTCTATTTCAAATTTTCACCTGGGCAGTTGAAAACGAGGAACGTTGCGTGGATTTTTTAGGTTTCACCTAACTCCGGATCTTTGTCTATCGCTTTGCTAGGTCCCGGACTGTCGCGCGATTTAGGCAGGAAGCCATTGGCTGTTTGACTCGAATGTGGCTTTATGTTCCAGCTTATTGGCCGCGGCTGATTAAGCTCGTCGTATTCCGATTCGTTGTTTTGCTTGATTTCATCGTAGACGTGCTCGACTTTCTTGCCGTCCATCTCGTCGATACTGTGATACACATTTAAGTTTGGATTTCCCATATCGGCGTCCCTGTTCTTCAGGTCGAATTGTAATCCGTACGCTCCTAAGTAGTAACAAATTGATATAGTAGTTGTTTTTCTTTATTTTATCGTTAATAAATATGCTATACCTTTGCAATCGTCTTCGTCGTCGGTACAGCTAGCTAGGCCGAATTTAGCTTTCTCGGTATTTATGTTTTTATGGAAATTATTCCGGAATTGGAAGTTGTTCAGTAAGGTAGTAGTACCATCATCAAACTTCGAGGAACCTTGATACGCATACACTGGATTGTCGAATTGATTTCGTTCTACGGAGAAAGTAATATTTTAGACTTTTCTGCTCGAAGATTAAATTCTTCATCTTCGATAAACTTTTAGAAATAGAAAATGCTTAATTTACCTGGCGGAGATGCAGGCTCAGCTGTGTATTGCACTTGAGCTATCTCGCTCTTGAGATCAGTCACTCTGCGACGATGATACATCCACGCAGCGAACAAAACGCCAACTATGACAATAGTAGCAAATACGACTCCAACAATGTGTCCATATCCTCCGTCTTCCTTCTCTTGGATATTGCGGGAGAATAGTTGTTCATCGCAATTCTCACCTAAAAGTAATTTCTTTAAGTCTCTGTACGATGACAAAGAAACCTTAATGCTTCATGCAGAGTTACTTAGGATATATTTGCATACCTGTATATCCATGCCTGCAAATACATCCGTCGGCTGGATGGCATATGAAAAAGTCATTTTTACACTCGCACGGCTCCATACAATGGTCGCCGTAGTATCCCTCAGGACAAACTGAAATTAATAAGTATTTAAGTATAATTTATCCATATATAATATAGTAGGTTCATCATTCTTTTTGGTCATAACAGTCTACAGCTTTTTAAACTTACTCTCGGTACACATGGTCCCAGTCCATCCCGCCGGGCATCGACAATGGCCGTCGTTGGATCTGCATTTACCGCCGTTCTGACATTTGCAATGCTGCGTACAATTTACGCCGTAAGTACCCTCCATACAAGGTATTTGACAGTATTCGCCTTGCCAGCCAGGTCGGCATTGACATACACCTGAAAATAGAAAATAATTCGAGAATAAAAGAAATTCAAGTAGACGTATTTAGATTGCACGTCTCAAGAAGACTCGCGAATTCTCAACTTGCCTGTTACGTGATGACATTCCCCGCCGTTTTTACAGTGACAATGATTCGCGCAGTTCAGCCCGTAACGATTGGGTGGGCACGGATGTTCGCAGGTGAAGCCCAGATAACCCGGACGGCAGACGTATTCGCCGGTAACATGATCGCAAGTCATATTTCCTAAGAGAAAAAAACAACGTTGAAGAGTTTCCCACGATAACACTGAGAAATTTCTATGATAAAGTTATGATAAAGCTTCTGTTAATTTTTCAGTACACGACACAGTTGTTGTAAATATTATTCCTTTCACCTTTCACCCGAATAATATAGATAGATCAATGATTAATAAAATCACTCAGTGAAATGCCTGGCAATAAAAGCAATTGGTGACAAAGAGCGAAATAAAGTGTTATGTCTACTGTTTGCGTCAGCATTTGCGCAAGCAGCGGTTAAACTATTTCTTAACTTCGAGTTCTGTTAGCTGTACCGCAAAGAACATAAGAGAACCCACATCCAATGCTATCTACATCTCCGGATGTTACAATGCCACTATAAGCGGGAAAAGTTGATCTTATAATTTAATCCGATTTCTTCTCTTTTATTCCTTTTTGATTGTGATATATGTCGATGTATATACCGCGACAATTGAACTTACGTAAAGATGTTCCGTGGAAGAGATTGACCGAGCGTTTTCTCATTTATGCATCAGGAAAATAGGAGATTATTGAAATATATGATAATTATGGAACTAATATTATATTAATGCCAAATACAATTACCCACAAACGCAATCTATCACAAAGTACGATAATATTTATCTTATGTCGTCTACAAAATACTACTAATGGACTCAAAAATCATGCGAATTTAGTATGTTACGATAAATCACACTCAAACGACATCATGCGTTTAACCCTTGGATATTGATTCTTCTTTACCGTTCATTTTCTCCGGGCACTTTTCTCTGCATCCCAACCCGTACCATCCTTCTCTGCAGGGTTGTGAGCAGTCGGGGCCTTCCCAACCCCTGGCGCAGACACAACTTCCGGTCATGGGATCACACGAACTATTGTTCACGCATTCGCAATGCGAGTGACAATCCTCGCCGTAAAGACCCTCCGGGCACTTTGTTTCGCATCGTATTCCTGTTTTGACGTTAAAGCAAAACCCGTCTCGAGAAAAGACTCTTTGCTGGTCATTCAGAACAGCTTTTTTTACGATATCGCTTCTTTATCGCTTCCTTTTACTCTTTATATAACTATTATTAGACTGATAATGTATGCAATTTACGCTAATAATCTTTTTCACATTTGTTTTTAAGAATGATTTTTCTTCTTGATTCAACAATGACGTAAGTTACTGATTGTATCAATTATGTAAAGTTTTTAATTAGCAACCGAACGCGGGAATAAATTCAACAAACCTCGCCATTCTGGCTTGCAGTTACAAAACCCGGTAGCGGAGTCACAGTCCACGGTGTTCTCCTCGATACAGTTGCAACTCTGATTGCATCCGTTTCCAAAAAAGCCCTTTTTACAACGATCCTGACATAGTGTGCCGGTAAAGCCAGCCGCACACGTGCACGTGCCTGCGTGTATTTAAATTAAGATAACGCGTGTTCTGAGTGCAAGTGCTGAGAAAAAATTTTTTAAAAAATCGTCGTATTTCTTTGTACAGGTTCTTTTTCAACGATATCAATGTAAAATTTTATCAGCCCTATCACGAAGATTCGAGCCGGAAGAATCACTATTCAATTATCTTACCATTTTGCGGGTTGCAGGCCGCATTGTTAAAGCACTTGCATTTGCCTTCGCAATCCTTGCCATAAGACTTGTCGTCACACGGACGGTCGCACAAGACACCGACCCATCCTGATAAAATGTCATAGAGATACGTGTAATTTTTGTTGTACTTACCGATGTCGAATATCTTCATCGGAAATACATAGGGAGACTTTAATAAATAATTCCACTTGAAGGAACATATAGTAAATTCTATGAAACGAGCAAGGAAAACGAGTACAAAAAACATCAAACGAAGCCTGTTTGATATCATGCAAAAATATTATGCAGAATAATTGTGAAATATTGACAAGACTTGAAGAGATAATAAATATTAAGAATGATTAACGTTTAAACTTAAAAGGTTTACATGATTGCTGGCATTGATTATTTCTTCTAAATGTAAGTGCATCTAAAGGATTTTCCCTAAACCAGTTTATTACAAGCCACTGAGTGTGATGACCGAATTGCGTGAAATTATGCTTACCATCCGTGCAGTTACAGCGTCCATTCTCAGGCGAGCAGCTGGCTCCGTTCTTGCAAGCGCACTTCTGCGCGCAGTCTTCTCCGAATGTGTTTGCGGGGCACAGCTCACCGCAATCCTTTCCGCGATATCCGGCCGCGCAAATACATGTACCATCGATGGGCGAGCACTGTGCGTTGTTCTTGCAGTTACAACGATTCTGACAGCCTTTGCCGAATGTGTAGAAGGGACACGGCCTGGTGCAGGTTTCGCCGTCCCATCCCATTTTGCAGGAACATTGTCCAGTCCACGGATGACACAGCTCCGTATGGCTGTCATCGCATTCGCAAATCTGCGAATTAAGTTTTATTTACAATTACCGGGAGACTTTGTGAAAGTTTTCAGGAGTGGCTTTCCAAGAAGTCGCGACTCACCTTTGTACAAGTGGGACCATATAAACCGTCCGCACAAGCTCGTTGATTGCACGTGTTACCGATCCAACCCGGGCGGCATAGACAGGTACCGTTACTAGGATTGCACGTGGCACCGTTTTCACAGGTGCAGTTGTTTGTGCAGTTCAGTCCAAATGTGCCTTCGGGACAGATCTTCAGACACTGTTTGTCGCATTAAAAAAAAAGAATGAGAGATAACTACTTCCACTTAAAAACTTTATTAACATAATTAGAATAATCAGCATTCACATACTTTGTCATCGTAGAAGCCCGGCTTGCACTGGCACTCGCCCGTAATGTGATCGCAGCCGGCTTTATTATAGCAATCGCAGACCTGAGAGCACTTATCGCCCCAGAAACCTTCCGGACACCGATTCGCGCAGACCGCACCCTTTGTGACAAATATTGCATTTGTAAATGTAAAATTCATGTATCGCGGAATATTCGATTGTGCAAAATATCGCATACCGTCCAGCCGGTTGTGCAGTAGCATTCGCCCGTCTTGGGATCGCAGGAACCACCGTTTTGACAACGGCACTCTGACTTACATTCCTCGCCGTGCTTGCCTCTCGGACACAAATCATCGCATCTGCGTAACACAACAACAGTTATCACAACGATCGTCGACGATCGCAAGTCTCGCTATCTACATCTTTGACTGGTTATTGATTGTTAGAATAAAACCATTCGGAAAAAAACCCTCTTGAAAAATGTGCGAAAGTATCGATGTGAATAGACATTTCCAAACAATAATGCAAACAAGAATCTCCGATAAATATCGACGATAATCTACAAAGAAATTTGGAACTCACAGCGGTCCGGTGTAACCGGAGGGGCAATGGCATTCGCCAGAGATATGATGACAGCTTCCACCGTTCTTGCACCGGCACTCCTCAGCGCAGTCCTGTCCATAATGGTTATGAGGACACTTTTGGTCGCAATACACGCCGGCCCAGCCTCTGGTACACATGCACTTACCGTCGAACGGATCGCACGTGGCACCATTCTGGCACTTGCAATCCATCTCGCAATCTCTGCCCCATTTACCCAACGGGCACCCTGTTCATACGCGAGTTAAAAATAAATCTCGTGTACGCGCCGCTTAAACGAACTTTTCATCCTCGTTGGCACAGGAAGTCACCGTGTAGTTCTTTCATCAATTTTTTAAAAATAATTCTTGGACATAATAAATATTCCAGGAAAATCCAACGTAACTTTTTGAACGCAACAAAAATGTATTTACGTTAAATATTCGTGATTCATAATTTTCTTTTTTTTAAAGGCAAATTACAATACAAGGTTTTTAATAATATTAATAATGTTTTATAATTTTTATAATAATATTTAGTAATATTTTTGTTCATACATTCGATATCTCTCTTATCTCTCTTATCCTACGTTACTGCTCATATCGGATTATCGCGTTAGAAATGAAGCGTACAGTAAAAAAAAAATATATATATTCGAGTCGGATACTGCTGGAATGCGTGTCATTATCGTTTAAAAGAAAAATGAAACTGTACTCACTGAAATCGCATAACGGACCGCCGTATCCTGACTCGCATTTGCAGACATCGGGCGCGATACAAGTACCGTGGCGGCAATCCTGCGAACAAACTGGAATGCAACGATCGCCGCTCGTGGTCTCCGTGTAGCCTTTGCAGCATTCTTCCACAGGCCTTTGTTTGACCAATTCCTGCAAGAAACAAACCGTAATTCGTGCCGTTCCGCCGATAATCGTTTCTTCGCAATTTTCTGCACAGTTTCAGTTTTAACGCTCAGCGATAGCAAGCAGGAAACACAAATCCAGATCGGACCTCCCCTCCCCCGCCTGTCAAATTAGAAAGTCTACTTCGTAGACGCAGATTAGATAACTGACCTGTTCCTTGTAGACTGTCCTGTAGACGACTTTGTATTTGGAACATCTCGGTGGGAAGCTAAAGCACCACGTGTTCTCCCGCACGGTGTATGGCTGCTGCTCGGACACTTTCACCGTTATTGTGTACCTAAAATAAATAAAAAAAACCCGCTCTCGTAAATTCACGATAATACTGGGCAAACGAGTTTAACGAGCGAACATTCGGTGCGGCAAATCCGCGAGGAATTATTGAAAATTCGAACAGCGCTTACGTATCTTGCCGGGTGCATATGTTCGGCCCCTCGAGGGCTGCTCCCGTCGAGATTATTACGGCGGTGGCGATCAGCCACCAGGCTGCAGACCCCATTCCGGCTGATCGATACAACTTTGAGCTTCGTGACCGAAACATCGCTATCGCCATCCCATCGCGTTATCGGCCTCGCGATTAATCTCTCAGGTACGGCACGCAGCCGGGTAGCAGTCGATTCGCTCAGCGTCCGAAGAGCAGGACGGTTGGCCCGTCGATGGATCTGAAAGTAAAATGTGGTGACGTTAGCGTGTGTCGCAATGGAGCGTTTTACGAACGACTGCAGAAACATGCGGTCGTACCTCGGGTACCTGACACGCGATTATTTTATTCACTCGTACGTCGCCACGCGGGGCTGGATGTAGACACGCTCCGCGTTTTTGTTCGATCTTACAACGCAGCTTTTAATCGCGCTGCAGGAAACTTATTGTCGCGTACATGTTCGTACTTTACACTCTGCACCGTACGTAATGAATCACAGCAAAGCCACTTGTCGTCCAGCGTCAAGTTGTTCTAAATAAGCTCGCGCGTCGAGTCAGATTTCCGTTGAACGCTATCGGGTTCTGTGTAATTTTAACGCACATTGATTGCCAGGGTGGTCGCTGATGGAACGCTGTTGAAATTTTTCAAAACGTTTGTGAAAGATGTAACGCCGTCCAATATAAAATTTTAAAATGACATCGGAGTAGCTGGATAACAATGTAAAATAAAACGTACGCTTTTCGCAATATACAATTTGATACAATATATACATATATGAAGATATAGACACATTTAAAGTTGTAAAGAAAATAAAAAATGTTAAGAATTGCATAAAATTTAAAATATAAGTTTCTTTATAAATAATATCAGGATGTAAATTTTTTTTAGATTTGTCACCGCTTAGTTTTTTGAAATATTTCTAAAAAAAATTCAAGATTTTCGTGGCAAAAGCCAATATACTTGAGAGATAACAATAAAAGAAGTTATCTGTTTTATTATGAATTGTTTTGTTTAAGTGAATTTTAACTAAATATAAGTTTTGATGTCGATTTATTATTGCGACTCTATTCGCGGTGCAACATTGCCAAAATCATGTAGTCACATTTTTCAAATCTTTACTCTATTTAAATACTCTATTTAAATATATTTTTTATATATTAAATTTTTTAATTCGGATCCAATTTTGTAATCGTTTTTATTGATGAGGCGTCGAGTCTGCTATTAAAACCATTAAAAAAATCTTGAACATTATAAATGTTCTCAAAAACTAAAATCGATGAAAAAAGTTTACGTGCTACTTTTTATATTCTCCTTAAAACTCTCTCTCTCTCTTAAGCTTAATTTTATCACTATGATAATAAAAATTCTATCATGATGTATACGGGAAGACATACAAAGCTCAAACAAGCATTATGGTAATAAAGGTTCCATTGTTCTAATAAGATGCAACAGCGCTATCGATCTGATAACGCGCGAAAAATGCCTGTCGCATAATCATCGCTTGTGTATTCCCAGCTGTTCCCAGGCAGCGCGATTATCGCAACGTAGTAATTTCTATCAAGAATGGGATGTGAATGGAGTGTAATTTCATCGAACAAGGACGCGTGTCGATATCGCGGTGGATTTCGCTCGGAATATCGACGAGCCGTTTTCGTCGATGAACATTTGACGGTTCCAGGAAGTCGAGTTTCACCCGGGCGAAATTTCATTCGCGTGCTTACGACCGGAAACTGTGCCTCGCGACCGAAGTAAAGTACATGAATCAGAGGCTGCGCACGTGTTGAACATACGGTTTGCTTCACGGTTTTGCCATGACGTGACTCGTGCGCACGTATGATTCACGTATAGCGAATCAAGCGGTTCGCTCAACGGCGACCGGAAGTGCCGTAACATTAGACCGATTAGAGCGATGCTCCAAGACGAATCTAATCGTTCGACCGCAACCACGCGCATCCACGAAAACCTTATTAGCACACGCGGCTTCTGCCACCCTCTTCCTCTCTCTTTCATTTCTGTTCCTTTTCGTTTGTACGCAAGAGAACCGCGGAATAAAACCGCGGAAATTTCGATTCAGCGTAATTGTTACATTCCGCGATAATTGGCGCTCTCGGATCTTCACTCTGATAATTATTCTGGGCTCCGACCGGATTAGAATACGCGGGGACAATTAAGAAAAAAAATTTTAATCACCATAATTAAAATCATTAAAGATCATGAATCATAAGTAATAATCATAATTATTAATAATTTTATATAATTCTTATTCTAACTTATATTTTAATTGTACTGAAGAAGAGACTTCGAAACGTTCATAATATATTTGTCGTGATTAGGACAATAAATTATTGATTAACACAATATGTTCGAAGACACAAATTATTGACGATAACACTTTGTTCTTACTCGTACTTGACCTTTGACTCTTTTACACTGTTTTTACATTCAACTAGTACTAGTACGTATTTATTATTATTAATAACCAGTTCAGACGTCTGGACAATTTTTATCCGAGTTTTTTTATAAACTGATTGAAATAACTTCTCCTTATCCCATTCACAGTGATTTTTTTCTGGAGCGCATGACGCACCCGGAAAGACGTAGTTTTTCTCAGAAACACGCGAGACGACACGGTTCGCTCCTTCGCGTACAAATCCTTCGGTGTAATAATTATCGTCGTACGACGAGCAAACGTGTACGTGTAACTTTCGTGTCACCGACCAGTTACGGTATTCTCGTAAGCGAAACCGGCGAAAGAGGTGAACGTAACGCGATTGTTCGACGCTAGACGAGACGAATGCACACCCAGGAATGGAGGCGTACATTCACATACGCGTACGCACATACGTAAATTCGCGAAACCATCTAATCGGGCGAGTCGCGTAACAACGGACGACGGCTGTTAGACGCGAGCGATCGCACGAGTCTAAAATAACGGTGCACGATGATGAAATGCGATTCTCGCGCTGATGCACACATTTTTTTTATTTACGTTTGCTTTATTTGTCTCGCGCCTTTTTTCGGAGAAAAATATTTTCCATAAATGCAGAAGTTAACCTTGTGCTTGGAAATGTGCGAATCAAGAATTTTTAATGTCGAATCGAATCGTTAAAATATAATTTTTAATTAAGAATATAATTATTAGATGAATTTTTCAATGTAGCTAATGTAATAAGAGAATATTTAATGTGTGGGAAAAATTAATATAACTTTATCTATTAACATGACCATATTATGTTGTTTACTAAAGCAAAACAAATATGAAAAAAAAATGATTTTATAATATTTTTTTTATACGATTCGTATTCGAAATTTCAAATTATAAAAATGCAAAATTAAATTTCACCCGATTCGATTCGTATAGTTTGTACATCTCTGGTTTCACTTCTATATGAAAAAAATAAATTTGCGGAGAGAATTTCTCGTGATAAAAACGACTCGTCTGTAGCCTCGAACATTCCGCCGATCGGGGTCGACGGGATTACGCTTGAGAACTCGCCCTGCCATTTTCGTGCGACCGAATTCTACGTGTGCTCGTTTCGCTGAAGGGGGAGCGACCCCTTCGGTTTCGCGCGACCCGAGGGGGAAATTAATTCGTTTACTGTAGGAAAAGAGTTCACGGACTTTGTGGCGTAGGTGCGAGCGTGTGTGTGTGGGCGCGAGTCACAGGATGTGGGGCGAGTTTGCGATAAAAGCGATACATCGAACTCTCTCTCCGTCCGCGGGATGTGCATTACATTATTCTCCGAATCGGGATCTCCGAGTCGAGCGGACAAAGGATGGAGGACCAAAGACCAAACTATGTGTCGGCCCGAAAGGATGCGGCGACTATCGACATTACGCCAAGAGAACAATATGATTTTGTGGGATAAGATAAGACCAGGAAGGGAGCGCACGATATATTTAGTCAGCCCATAAATGATGCAGTTTATTGTATTGTATATATTGTATTATATTGTAAATATTTTTATTGTATATATGTTTATTGTATTGTATATATCTTTGTAACAAAATAAAATCGACATTTCAATTTTAATTCAGAATATATTTTCCATTATTACTTACAACTTCTTTCCATCTTAATCTTAAATTTTTAATTTCCTGGCGATAAAAGTCTCTCGGTTTTCAGTTAAAAAAATTAATCAGGCTCTCTTTTAGATCGGACATTTTATGGGATATTATTTATTATAGAATGACCCAATACAAGGAGCCGATTATTGATTTATTCGCAGAATTATTCGCTCCCACGATTTCGGAGAAAGTGAAAACTGCTTCTGCTTCCGATTCGGCGAGTCTAATAGTTGCGAGAAATGTTGAATTTCGAACGTTTCTCCTGTTTAGTGACCGCTAAACATTTTCTATTCTCTCAGGCTCGATTATCTGGATAGTTTCCTACCGTGGCGAGAACTGCTGCAACTTTTCCGTTGATTCACACGGCCGGAAGTAGCCGGTTCGACGTCATTTGGTAATTTAAATGTCAGGCAGAATAATATTGACAGTCGGCCGATGAACCGCCGAGGGATCAGTTTCTCCTTGCGTTATCTAATCGCGGGTTCGAAACGTTTATACAACTGATACCGTTGTTATCTCATTTGGCGCGATTGTATGATTGGTGCACGAAGGTATCAATGGGCACGGACAGAAAAAAAAACTTGCGCATTCGCACGGTGCACGTAAGGCTAAACGTAGCCGGCCCGGCACGAATCTTTGTCGCGCGTAAATATAGAGATAGAACGGTAATCACGAAATATGTCGCGTCTCAGGCGTGGAGCTAACGAGGATGCGAGCGACGTCAAACGATGGACCGTATATCGCTCCAGCGCGGCCCGATATGGCCGCAGATTAGATAAATCATGCACGGACGTGCGTGTATTCCAGTACGTGCTCGAAATTGTCATTGCCGTTCACCCACTCGCCGCATACATTATCGCGTAAACAGAAATAACACGGAGATCCGCGGCTTTAGGAAGCGAGTTGTCGCGGATCCACGACGCATTTCGCCAAATGGAACCAGGTCAGAGAGGAAGTCACGTAAGATGGGCACGCTTGTCGCGGGGCAGCCAGTTCACACTCGAGAGAAACAATTTGACTGCGGTGCTACTTTCTAACGTTATACGATAATGTAACGCGAAAATACGAAGGCATTACGTAATGACTCGTCGCGATTCCTAACGCGTCGCGGCAGAACGTAAGCGGAAGACCGTCCAAGTGCGTGAGCTTTCGCGTTTTCCGGATGTTATTTAGAGGCACACGCGAGAAAATCGCTGGCATAAGTTTTCGCTAATTAAATGTATGCTAATAATTAACTCACGAAAGTCTTTTCCGAGAAGAACTGAAGCGCTTTGTTTGATAACATGATAATGTGATTCATGTAACCGAAGATTTCTTCTTATGCTATGTTTAATAATCGTAAACGTGTAGTTATTCCTTTTATCAACGACGTCATATTACGTCTCATTCGTGTGACATACGAGAGTGAAAAATAAAATTCGACGTCGAAAGTACCGATATTGATACGTACGGAATTTTTATCGCTTCGAATTGTAATTAAAACGCAATGCGGCAAAACATATGTAAATGTTTAGTTTTAATTTTAATATTGCTGCCCAAAAAGAGGAATAATATTCATCAGTATTTTTCCATTCTGCCTTATTTAATTGCTGTAGATTTAAATTGAATAAAAGATCACTCGGATACTTTTTCGCTAATTATATGTGTGTGCATTAATAATTAACAGTCTACTCATGAAAGACTTTTCCGAGAAATATAAAGCTTTCTGTTTGATAACATGATAATGCGATTTATGCAACCGAAATTTCCCTCAACTGTACATATGTATACATACTTATATTTGTTTTATTAACGTTGTCATGTTATGCTTTATTCAAGTTACTCTAATCATGCGAGCATGAAAGAAAATTCGGCCTCGAAAGTATAGATATCGATATCAAAGGAATTTTTATCGCGCCGAATTGCGATCGAAATATCATAAAACGCAATGCGACTTTTTTCTTTACACTAACATATATGTTTAATAGTCTTAATTTTAATATTGTTGCCAAAAAAACGAATAATATTCCTGGTATTTTTAATTTTTTCCATTCTCTTCTTGTTTAATTGCTACTAATTTAAATGAAATAAAAGCTAACTAAACAAAAAATCAAATTCTTCTAACTCGAGAAATTCGTTTTTGAAAAAGGTTAACAATGAGAAATAAATGTACAATTTTTTACCGTGTTTACCGCGGATTTCGTTCCGTTGAAGAAGGGCTTCTCTCTCTGGTTATGCGTTGCAACCCTTCATGGTTGAATAAACTTCGCGACTCTTCCTTATGTAATAACACAGAGTATTGCAACAGTGAAAGTCCACGCACTAAACGTAATACTGTCGAACAGGTGCGGACCTGCGGTATCGCTAGATGTAAAAAAGTCACATATGACGTACACATGTCCCTGCCGTGTCCACTTCGAGACACAGTCCCCGGCGAGGAAGGATAATTATCCAAAGACCTACTTTCCGAAAGACCTGCTTCTACACACGGCGCTGTTAATAAAAGCGTCAACAGGGAATGCACAGCTAACATGCGTGTCATGTTTGTCAGGCTAATCGGGAACGCAAATAGATGCACGAAATCGTACATCGACGATCAATTATGGATGACCCGATTATCGAGGCACAGTCTTTTCGCGTCACGTAATTCGTCGGCTTAGAAATACGATCGCGAAATCGTGAAATCAACTATTCAGACCAAATGCTTAAGCAGCAATTTCTAACAGTTTATCCTGATTAGTTACCGTATCGGAAGTAAGCACATTATTTGCACGAAAGTTTGCTGGCCGGTTCGGATTATTATTAGGGAAGAAGAGACTCGTATAATTCGCAATTATCGATCGGTTCAGTCCTTTACACTTGTAACGGTGAACCCTTCTTTGTTTACAAGAATCGAACAATCCAATATACAGACAGTTTATGTTTCAATTTAATTCAATTGTTTCAAGATGCCTGAAAAATTTCTCATTCATGGAAGCAAATTTTATAGCGTCGTTTTTTTCATATCAAATAGCGTCGTAAAGCGCTATAACAGAGCTTCTTATCTTAAGAAGAAGATGAGGATTTAAATTACTATCACACACAGAAGCTCCTCGAATTACGTACGATCATCTGTAACGCGAACTTTGAAAGAGAAACTCTAGACATTGAACATAATCTTCAATTAGATAAATAGGTAACAAAGAAAATTGGACTTTGAGAATCACACGTGTTAATTACGCGTGTGAGTCAACGTTATACAATAATTCAATAGATATTATAAAAATATAAATGCAAATTATATAAGGTGCATTTATAATCAATATTAAATTATTAATTAAATAATGTTTTATTATATAACGTATTAATTGTATAACATTAACTCACGCACGACTAACCACATTTAATTTCTAAACCCCACCTTTCCTCGTTACTCATTAATTTCCATACCGAGTTAATTAGTTATTTAAAAAAATATTCAGTTAAACGTGTCATGAAAAAGAACAAGAGCTCTGTGAAGGCACGCCGAAATGTAAACTTTTAAATAAAATTTTAAATATCATCATGTAAGATTTTACATAATTTAAAATATATATTTCAAATTTTTAATGAAACTTTTTTTGTTTATTTAAAATTTGTTTTGCCAAGTGGACAGAAAACAATTTAATTATGGATAAATGGAAATCTGGATAATGTGATAAACGATTTTGTGAAAACTCGCATTTTAAAGTGCCAACATTACAGATCTGAATGCAAGATAGTCTCGCGATCAAGACGGTCTGAGTGGATTACGCGGAATGCGTTCCGCGAAATTGAGACTTTGCCGCGACGTCGGCGTACACGGAACGGCAATTGGTGGTTTTACGTGAAACTGGCCTTGACGGGAGAGTCGGCGCGACTACGGCATCGCGTTGTCATTCCCGGAAAATCTAGTCACCATGTGACACGCGTAGGCACCTAATTACCGGCACGTTGTTCGTGCCGTGCCCGCGCGCGCGTTTAAGCGGCTTTTTTTGCTTCGAATCTGATCGGAAGTCTCAATTTCGCGCAGGCGGAAATTCGGGTCGCGTGCGCGGAGTCGACGCGCGTTCCGCGGATTCCGATGAATTCGTCCCGCCGACGTAAATTTCCCATCCGGGGCAGAGATCGCCATTATCATGTTAATCGAACGTCAGAGACGATTTCCGGCTTTCAGCCGATGAATCACCGTGAATCGCGATCGAATCGAACTCGCGAATGAACGACACGTGCGTGAGGAAAAGCGATATGCCTTCCGCGTAGCCGACAGCCTGAAGCCCTGCCTAGACCGGGAGATAATCCTACTTGTGGCACTAAAAAAAAATTCTGATTAAAAACGGACGAATTAGAAAGTCTTGATCTCTATTATAATAGAACTCAATACTTTATAACTTAAGATAACCAGAATTCCTATTATACGAACTAGAATATTTGACGAATCCTACAAGATTTTTCTGATTCGTTCGTTTTTTACCAGAATTTCTTTCAGTGGGCTCATCCAAATACATAGTGTAGATGCCCTGTCTTCACCGGAGAATAATCAATTACAACTTGTGACTCATCCGACTACTCTCCTTTATTACTAGACTTACAATTAGATTTTTGTCCGTCTATGTATTCGGGTGAGCCGCAAGTAGGATGATCCTCCAGTGTAGACAGAGCCTGAAGCTTTCAAGAAGTGACGCTACACGCTTTCCGATCTACATATGTCGATATGAAGCGATAAATGAAAAATAAACATTCGCCTCGCGTCATTCATGCTCGCCGTACTCGCGAGTATCGGACCCTGCCTGCATTCATCCGGCGCGGTTCATAGCCACCATGCGGGTATAGAATAACTCCGTTCTCCACGCAGCCTCCATTCCCCTCGCGCTCCCACGGCCTTCGTTATTCTCTCACTCTCGTCTGTCCCTCTTTCCCTCGACAATGACGTAGCGTCACTTTGCGGCGACGACGACGTGCCGCGGCTCTTTCACGACTCCGTGGCGTCGTTCCGCGCGATTCACGCTGTCGCGGAAGAGATAGAGCTCCCCGGCCGCGAAGTCGAGTAAATGGGACGCGCGGGATGCTCCGGTGGGACGCTTTGTCTCCGACTTCGTCATTGTTCTCTACCTTCGCGTACGATTATTCGAGCCGGGCGTAGGACGGGCGACGTTTAATTTACACGCGGCAGAAAAAGGTCGGAAGGCTATCGAGTAAAATGAATCATCATTTGGATGCAATATTAGCGCGAACGCTGCGGTCGCGATCAGGATAAACATAGAGCGTTCGAGCGTGTAGATAACGAAAAGTAATATACGTGACTCACAGCCCGGCACAGTGCGTAACCGGAAGGAGATGATCAACGACCAATCCGCTGACGGCTTCTCTTATCATCGCTCTCTAAACACTCGAAGAATACTTCAAGTTTTGTCTGCTCTCGTTTCATAGCATTCTGAGTACTTTCTAAAATAAATCATGACTGTTTAAGAAATACTGAAAAAATATTTGAAAAAAGTAATCTTCACTAAGAATTGTATAATAAAAGAAAAAGAAGAAAAGAATTTCCATTTGTTTTCAGTTCACAAGGGAGAATACACGGAACATCGGAAAATCCCTTTTGCATATATGCAAAGTTGCGCACTTAAGGATTAAAGAAAAAAAGAAAACGTCCAGAGGGACACCGTGTATTAATAAAGATGTTGGCCAAATTAGAGCTCTCCATGTAATAAAGAGGCCAAGCTACGCTCGCAACGTCCTTTGCTTTGTCCCGCTTTGTTTCGCAGGAGCCTTCATTAGCTTAATTCACGTTCGCGCTTACGCGGAAATCGCGATTTTCTTCGTACCGGAAAAAACAGAAGCGCCTGCAACGCAGCTGGCTATTGTTGTGACAGACGATCTTATCTCGAAAAATGATAACGCCATTCGACATACTAATCTATATTTTTGTTTTAATCTTTAACATTGGGCCTATATATTTGAAAATATTTTGCTCCAGGAAAAAAAGAGGAGTCAGCGATATTTTGGAATACACTGTAGATTCTCTGTCTTTTCTTATCTAAGCAAGGCATCTCTACGTATACAACTCTATCTGATCTTTAATTAGTTGCAAGAGATTCTCGAGACGCCACTCACTTCTTTTAGATTTGTATAATTATATGCAGTGATTATGTACCTTTAAATTCGGCGCTCTCAGTGATGTAAATCTGTTTTCTTTTACGTAATGCAGCGTATGCAGTGAATTCAAGTATAATTGTTGATTTTATAGCTACGATATTTGAGACATTCCATCCTGGGAATCTAAAAGATCTCACACGAGAGAGAAACCGACTGCAATTAATCGTTAAAGGCTTTCGTGAGTGAAATATCGTCTCAAGTCAATTTTGTTTGTTACGTGTACAGCAAAGTTCGTGGGAGAACTGATCTGTTTTCTTTAACGTCACCTCTATTGATAGCCCGACTAATAACTGAAGTCGCTGCTGTTTTGATATTTACATGGGCTGAAATTTCGTGAGAACTTTTTAAGCCCAGTCGAGCATCAATTACATTACATCTTTGTTATAATTTCGCACTCAACAATATAAATGTAATATAACACATATTGTTATATTACATTTATATCGTTGAGTGTGAAATTATAATATAGATGTTATAATTTTGACATAACATACATGTTATAATATTACATCTATGTTATAATTTCGCACTCAACAATGTAAATGTAATATATTGTTACACTTACATTGAGTGCGAAATTATAACATAGATGTAATATGTCACCGATGCTCTGCGTCGACTGGGAGGCTTGAAATTCACAAATCGGCGCGACGGAGGGAAAACCGACAAAGTTCCCTCGCTTCCGAGGAAAAGGATTTCGTCGGCGTCTACATTCGCGCGGCGACAAAAATAGACGTGATCACTGGCGTGGTGTCAAAAATGGTTCACGTATGACAAGAAAGACGACGCGTCTCGCGCCAAACAAACTGTTTTGTTTCGCAACGTGTTGTCCGTACGGCGCGGAAGGTCGGCGGAGTCTGCGTACCGACGCTCAGGTGAGAGCCGCGCGTACCCATGGGGACGGTCCGAGGTAACGGACCTTCGGTGAAAGAGCGAGAGAAAAACCGGTCGGAGCGCTCCGAATTTTTACGCCGCGGAATACTCTCCGTGTCGCGGAATAATCGCGCGCATACCGAGGAGCCCCCAAGGACTCCGCTCGCGACAGGCACAGTCGTGCACCGCGTGCAAACCCGCTCATTCATGAGCGTCCCTCGACGAATGGGAAGCTTGCCTTGTGGTACCGGACGACTCGTCACGCGCACAGAGAAAGCCTCGAATTCCTGAAACGGACGGCGCGGCGTTTACTCGCGTCACCATTATCGGGTTTAGTTTCCAGTAAACACAAAGTAACAGTAACGCAAACGTCACAACGATGTAACTGCGGCGTATCACAGTTACGTTGTTGAATGGAAAATTGTAACATTATATTACTGTTACTCGATATGTTTATTGGAGTAACGTTTGTAGTTTATAATTTCTTAAAATGTCATTTACACAAAGAGTTGTTATTTTCATTTCTGTTGAAAGAAATCTTGAAATATCAAGCTTATCAAGGAAATACAGCATATATCTTTCATAATTTTACATTCAGTTGGCAATGCAATAGTCGTAATAACCCGCTTAGAATTTATATGTCTCTTTAAAACCGGATTTAGAAGTCTACGTCTTTTCGTCAATGGGCATTGAGTAACAGCTGGTGTTATAAAATCGAATTTAACCAGCGTATATATATTTTAATTACAACCATACTTAAAGAAAAATATAGTTACTTTTGGAGACCCAACACAATTTTACAATATTTCTAATAATAATTATGGTTAACACAATGATGCATATAGTTAATCATATTTCAATATTTTTAAAAAAATAGAATGCAATCTCTTCTAGGTTCGATATGGCAGAGGAATATCAAAGACGAATGGTGCAACGCTAATCAACATGAATAGCGTGATAAAAGTCGGAAATGAGAATTGATGTGTGTATGTGTAACGTATCACTGTGTGTGCGTGTATATGTGACTGTCCGCAGTGTCGAATTCTATTCGTTAAGCCCAAACACAAAGCCAACACAAAATATTTTGGGTAACATTGGACCTGTTTTTTTTTCTCGAACGAGAAAAAGTACATGTTTGTTTCATTCTAACTTGCAGCAGTGCAGCGAAAAGAAACACGCCCATCGCAATGTACGCCTTACATACCTGCGTTCGGAAACATCACCTCGAGTGTTTAACATTTGGCGAACAACAAACATAACATGACACACGGAGGTACTCGAGCGATGTTTCCGAATGCAGCCCCGAAGACGCCCCTTGCTTCAGGAAGTAATAGAAGAAAGCGATATTTCCAGAATTCTCCGTTCTATTTCTTTTTCAGGCAAACACATCTCCAGGTATGCAAGTTCCACGCATTCCATCTGCGTCGCAAGAATCTCGTCGGAATGTTGCGCGTTTACCGTGTTATGCCGGATCGATCAATCCTGCGGGAAAAACTACCACGGTCCGTCAGACCCGATTGATGGTGATGTGATGCAAACCGCCGCGGAGACGCGAGCAGCTCGGGATGAAGAAAATCCGAGACGCGTCTCTCTCTCTCTCTCTCTCTTGCGGATTCTGGATCACTCGGACACCTCGGATTCTGGATCCGCGCTCGATCGCCGGCGGTGAAAGCCGCGCACGGGTTGGCCCGCGACATACGTCTGTTTACGACAACGCCGGGCGGGCTTTATAAGCCATTACATTAGAGTTTCTCCCTGACGCACCGGTTTCTGCGTACGCGACCGCGTCACGTTCTAACGCGGTCGAGCGGGCAAAAACTGGGCCGCGCCAGCTGGATGAAGCTCCATTACACGGTCCGGCGAACGTGATCGCGGAGCTGTCGCTTCCTCACAATCCTCACCGCGGCCGAATAATCGAGAGCGCCGCATCGGAGAGAGTATCATCGCGTTCATCTCTCTTATCTACGCGTCGCTATAACGACGCACGATCGCCAATCGACCGTGCGACGTCTTGCGCAACGCGTCTAGATTTTACTTTATTTTCTCGCTTACGTACGGTCAGGCCGCGTAGCGGTTTCTTCGTCCGCGCGCGATACACCTCTCGAGATCTACAGAGTAAATAAGATATAAGATAAACGGTATCTGACTCGATCAGGGACTCCTGGCCGTGGCACGCTATAGCTACGTGGATCGCCGTGGATTCTTCAGCGAGCCTCTGCTCAATTACAACGGCACGCGGGAGAGACGTTAGATCCACGACGCACGCTGCTCCTGTTCGCTGCGGCGGAGATCATCGATTCTACTCACTTTCTCATTCTCCGCGGCGCGAGCTGCAACGGCTGTAAGGGCCCAGGCCCAGCGAAGTACTACGCAGTACAGAAGGACCTTCACTCGGAGGGTACGGCGTTCCGAAACGTTACAACACGTTACAACACGTCACAACGCAGTGGCACCTCTCATTCAACTGAAGCGGGCCCCGCTAGTCGCCACGGGCTGACGGGCATCCAGCGGCCGGCCGTTCGTGCGCCCCACTCGATCGCTCCGCTCTTTCCGTAAAACGAATCTACCGGGCGAACGTGAGGACGCGTGCGCGCGTTCGTCGCTGAAAAGGAGCGCAAAATTCTCTCTCACGGATGCCTGACAAATTGTCCTCGGTCCATCTCCACCAATACTTTATTAAACTTTTGAATTTTGTAAAAAAAAAATTTTTATTGTAATTCATTGAAATAAGATTTTTCCTCTTGGCAAAGAAAAGCCGGTTCTCAAAGGTTTAATTTTAGTTTTAGTTTAATTTATTTTTCTTCAATTCTAAGAATTAGACAAAGATAAAAAGTTAAATTAAAAGTTAATTTAAAAAGTAACTGAAATTTGAGAACGGATTTTTTCGCCGAGGAAATATTTTAATAAATTATAATTAAATACTTTTTACAAAATTCAAAAGTTTAATACTTCTTTCGCTAACAGAGAAAAATTTATGTTGATGACTTATGAATTATTAAATTCTTTTTTATAAAATTTAGAAGTTTAACAAGTGCCCTGGCTCTTTAAAGAGCCAGTCTTCAAAGGATTAATTTGCATTAGTAGAAATGAACAAACATTAGAGATGACAAGCAGCGAGTGCGGAATTAACGATATGTACTACTGTACAAAACATATTTATTTAATAATTTACAAAGACGCGCATACACATGTATAAGCTCTAGCGTTCTCGCAACATCGGCCACCTCGCGAAAAGTCCTGCTCGATTTTCTAACGTTTATATAACAATTGCGCCTTTCGCCACTGTTCAGCCGACCGTCGGGTGAAACAGGATCGTTCATCACTACAAGCGACGCGCGCCACGCATTTCGCTCGACACGGCGTTCGCTCGATGGCGAATCTCGTGAAAATATTTCGCTATCGCTTTCTCTCTCTCTTTCTTTTCCAATTGCGAGCCGATGTCGAGGGAAACTTGAGACGCGATTAGAATATGTACGGCGCATAAACATATAAAGTTAAAAAGGCCTGATCAACCAGACCCTATTTCTTTCATTTATCTAATGCAAAGCTTGCGTTATCTCTATGATGCGATGTCGTTCGCGTTCTGTCAAAAATATTCTATGTACAAGAGTGGGGAGAGGAGGTATGTGCTTATAAAAAGAATATGTTTTCACGAAATGAGAATCCGCAGTTTTGTTTCGCGTCCTGTAAAATGTAGACAGTCTCACTTGTTCGCTAAGATCCCTGTACAAACTGCACTTAAAATATTATTAGATGTAGTGCACTGAGAAAAATCCTTGCAAATCGATCTTCAACTATAGAGACAGAATTCAATATGATACGTGACAAGAATTGTCTCCAACAGTATGAGCCTCGTTATTACCAGTACAATAGTACACATACAATAGTAATAATGGGATACTGTTGTTATCAATATCGAACAACACATCTCGACATAACACCCTGTTTCGCAGAGAATCAATACCATCTTCTAAAAACTTCACATAAACGCTTTGCATGAACGCAGAAATAAGTACTACAACAATTAAGGGAGCATCACAGTGTGACGGCCAAAAAATATTTTTTCTATTTTCCTAGAGTACATTTATTACGGAAAAAAATTTTTGCCGTTAGATGCAATAGTTTTTGCGTGGAAAAATTCACAAAAATGCTTAAATTTTGTGGCCGTTACACTGTGATGCCCCCATAAGATGAGAATGTAACTAGAACAATGTACAAACAAAGGAACGGATTCCTTCGTGATTTTTGTACATTTCGAATGTAGAAGAATTAATCTTGCATATTTATGTGCGATCTATATTGTAACCTCAAGGGTGGGTCCCGGAACCTCCATCTCGTCACGTAAACGAACTTCAACGTGTGGTCCTTACCTAATAACTCATCATTGCACAAAATATCAATCTGTGGAGAAATAAAGACGAATTAATGAATGATGAAATCTTTCGCACTGTCGTTGAGGTATACTCACATCTCTATATTTTTCCATGCCATTCAAAGCTTTCTTGGCAATAAACTTTTTCATATGCGTTATCGTGGCCTGTGCCGAGCATCTGATAAATCTTCTCTTTAGCGTCTTTAAACTCGAATTTGTACACTCCAAGCATACATTAACCTGCAAATTTGATACGTTAGTTTTAACCTAAATTAAATATTCTACATATTCTTGTAAATCTATACCGTCTGCTTGATAACTTCTTGCAATTACCTGTTCATCAGTACGATGATAATCCGATTCCGCATGTGCGTCCGCGTTGGCCCTTTCTTCCTCGATTTCACCAGCGTTGGGTAAAATATCCTTGGGACAAGGTAAACCTCTGGCTCTATAAAACTCTCTTTCTCGCTTGATCTCGTCTGAAATAGAATAAATTTTCCGTCAAATAGCTGAAAAATGAAATTCTGTTTGAAAAAAAAATGGAAACAGAAATAAAGCTCTTACTTTCTTGAAGATCGGGAACTAATTTGTAGACAATATCCTGCATAGTTCTGTCGAAGCTGATATACTGAAGCGGATGTGACTGATGTATGACAATTTGGCATGTCGGACACGTGTGCTTCTCCTCCAGATGCTTGACCAGGCAGCTCTTGCAGAAGGTATGCAAGCATTCGGTAACTGTGGTAGCGTCAATCAGATACCCACGACATATCTTGCACGTTATGTGACTATTTAGAGTTTTAAGTTTTATCCTTCTCTCCATTTCATCGATAATCACCATTTAACGGAGAGATGTTATCTGTAATGACGGACATAATGGCTGCATTAATTACACGGCTATTATTAACCGAAGGTTACTGGAGCGAGAGAAAATTTTTCAAAACAGGACGAGCGGTCGCACAAGGAAGCGACAGGTCTGAGAAAATGCGAACGGATCGGTTCGAGTTGACGTAACAAATGCAAGGAGGCGGCCACGATGACAGCGGTGCGCCGAGTAAACTGCGAGCGGAAAGTGGGTTATCGGATTCTAACCTCAATCGCGCGAGCGTGTCGCGCGGCGGTGTCTCGCCAGCTCTTCTACTCGTCGCAGACTTCTTCGTGAAGAATCCGCGAACACCACAGCATCCTCGCACCTCGTGTCACGGACTCGCTGCGAGCGACCTGTGGAATCGTGAGAATTTCGCGAAAAATCTGCTCTGAAAACAACTCTGTGGCCAAACGTTACTCCTACGACAACAAAACGGGATGATCGCGGCGCCGCATCGTGTGACTCGTACTCACCATCTGAGAATGTGTTTTAAATAATGAAGTCCTCTGGCGCCTCTGTGTATGTACATACATGTGCGCTCGGCGCTCGGCGCTCGGCGCTCGGCTAGCCTCGGCTACTAGAAGAG
>VBVR01002102.1:0-24950 GCA_011638315.1 Tetramorium parvispinum
CATATATATATATATATATATACATATAAAATAATATGAGAAAATGAAATCAATTTCCAAACTTTAAAAGTTTTTTCTAAAATGTTTTCTAAATTAAAAATTATATTATGTATGTATGTGCGCACACACACATCGTGTACACATATACAAAAGGATTTCATTTATTATTAAATCATCAATCAAAGTTCTATAATTCCCGCCCTTAAGTTTCATCTAAACATAACACGAAGCGCAGTAATGAAGGATCGTTATTTATTGACACTCTTCACAAACGAATGACTCGTTTAACATGAATCAACATCCATCCAAAGATGGCTAATACAGAGAATGTAGTACATAAATTATAATTCACTTCTAATCATAATGAATACTTAAACCGGTTTTCAAAACTTTTGAAAAGCTTGGAATGTCTTTTTTCTATGTTCATCAGCGTTCATTTTCTACGAGCATCAGCTCATTGAACGTAGATGTCGTCGTGCATAAAACATACAGTGATGCCCGTGGATGTCTCATTGACATAATAATAGCTCGCTGATCTGTGAAAAATTCAGTTGCATTCTGCATCTTATCGTTGCATCCGGTATCACTCGTCGACCGCGACCGCGACCGCGACCGCGACCGCTCCGTCCGCAACCGCAGCATCAGTTAAACGCAACGTGGACGTCCAATAAAATACGCGGTGATTGCAGCGCGTGTCGCTTATATTACATTCGTGGAAGGATCTACAGACGGAATTAGGTACACATGATCATGTAGAAGAAGCGGCGGCGGCAGCGAAGATAAATGAAGAGGAAGAGCGGCGATATATTCCGTATGATGCACATCTCGTTCCACTCGACAAAACCGGAGCGCGCCGTTTCTAAGCACTGAGGAGATATTAACGAAACGTAAAATACGTCGCTTATATTACCGATCCACTCTCGCGGGTTACTCTGTAGAGCGGAGCTCTATCACGGAATATTCGTCCCCATTTAAAAACCCCTCGCAGAGATCGCAAGGCAGTCGAGACTAAGGTGAATTTTTTTCTCCGACAAGCGAGTGAGATAATCCGATGTTTATCGATGCAGGGGATTTGCATCGTTTACACTGTGGACTCTACTATCCAGTTTTTAATAAAATTCTTTTTGCATTAGCTCATGTAGAGAGAAGTAATCGGCGACACGTCGGAATAACCGTGGATTTTCGTTTTGCTTCCCTGAGGGGGCAGCTTGATGGGTAGCAGCGAAAAGGTCACCCGTTTAGCTTCGTATGATCTTTAGGGAGTTACTTGAATCTCTCGGCCGTCGTTGCGCGCATATGAAAGATATTCCGCCATTTTGCCGAGCGATTGCAACTGCTCGGTCTGCGACCGCGCGCGGGGAGTTTTAACTAGACGTAACTTCGGCCGCTCAAGTATGCGCGAGTGGAGGATAATAAACGTGGGTAAGAGTCGTCGTAAAACCTTTCTTGCAGTCCTACGTTTCTTCGCCGTCCCGCCGCGGCCGCCGCCGTCGCCGCTGCCGCCACCGCCGCGGTCATTTTATTAGCGCGTTTGCGCTTTGCCCTCCATCCTTGTCGAAACGCGGCTAACCCGTACTTTTTGCATTCCGCGGTGCGAAACGAGAGCACGCGACTGACACTCATGTTTATGAGGGAGTGAAGGCTCTGTTAAAATGGGACAGCGAGATCGAGCGCGTTAAAGCGCGCGATAAACTGTGCGCGGTTTTTGGCTGTAAAACAGCAAAGCGATTACTCCTGCGGCTACCGCGATCTGCGCCTTTGATATGCAAATCACGTGAAAGATGTCTTCCTCCCTTCCCTAATTGTTGCATCGTTTTTTGCACGACTTCTTCTTAAAGTAAATTTAAATTTGCTCAAACTTGTTGTAGTATTTGTTTATGTCAAGTTTTAGGTATGTCGAAACATCTTGAGACTTCTTGCTAAATAAGTAAGGCATTGTAGTATTGACTTATAAAAATTCCGTGGGCAGCATGAAACAAAAAAGGCAATGTTTACCGTGAGATTTTAAGCAGCTGTTTCACCATGATGACGCTGTGCTCGTCTCCTGAGCGCTCTTCAGTGTTTGGCGAAATCTGGTCTTGTCAATTTTTTACATTCCAAGATTATACTATGAGAGAGCTTTGCACATTTTTAATTTACAACGGAATTGCTATTGTATTGAGAATGAACTGAAATATTATATAGTGGAAACACCTTATTTTTTTATTATCACATAAAAGAAAGTTAGAAGGAACGAGAAAATGAGAATAATTTTTGTAATTAATTGTAAGATATAGAGCGAATCATAATCCTTACACGCAGTATCTTAATGAAATTTACAAAATTTCTTAAAATTTATGTCATCGTGTTATGTAACGTATGCACGACTCGATTCACGCTTGGAGGTCTGCGACAGCATCTTCTCTTAAAATATACCAAGATCACCAGATTAAAAGCCTGCCGGAAGGAAAATATCACAGAAACATTTTGCTCAGCGTTATTTGATCTTCTTCGGTACCCTCTTCGCATCAAGTATTACTTTGCTTCATAATTTGCCGTTGTCTACGAACATTTATCAAAGCATTAACAATTTTTCGACAAACGACTAACTTTATTTACCGTCACTGCACCGTAATTCCAAAGGGCCACTCCCGATAACTTGCAAATTACACCCACACGTACGAACCAATTTGGCAGACACATTCATGTGCCTGGTATGCGGTAACAAGCACGAAATAAGACGCATACATTACGACCTTAATAAAGCGAGGGCCGATTTACATAGTAATTACTAAGTTTTCTGGATCCAAATTACCTACGTAGCGAGCCGTCAAAGAAAAGACGGGCGCCTGACAACGCGTTCAGATAATGAGCGAGCTGGTGAAACAATAATAAACATCTGCGCATATTAGTAAGTTAGAAATTGCAAAGTTGTATTATTTTTTAGTGAAGTACAATATTTGCCATTTTAATTCACTAAACTATTATGTAATTATTTTATAATATCTTTTATGTTTTCGATGTAAGCTCAAGTGTTGTAGTTTGAATTGTTAATAAAAAATTCTCGTGTATTACATTCATTTCAAGTTTTGATCAAACGCTCCATACGATCAATAATCGCGATTTATATCTATCTTGTATATTTGCAAGTGTTATGCTGCGATTATTTTTACTGTCACGATGGGACTCGTGATATCTTAGATCACGATAAGTTTAATTTTATCTCATTTTATGTATTCCGAACTTCCACGTAATAAACTAGATTGAATTTTTTCAAAACTCGTTATCAAGAGATTTTGTATATTAAGCTTATGTGTATATAAGCCTTCTTCAAAACCTTTATATAAAATTAAATCGAATCAATGATCAAACTGTTGTCTTCATAAACTTTTCTTTAAATCAATTTTGCGATTGTAATCAGTAATCTCTTCTATATTGTTACGAATTCATCGTACAACTTATTTGCCATCGTAGGTACGGTTGGCACTGAATCAGTTTCGCTACAGTTTCGTATTTTGATTAACCCTGAACGGCAAGTATTGTTTCAGACGGATCCTCAATTCGAGTATCGATAATCTAACTTATACACGCGGATATAACCGTTAACCTTTTGACGTCCTACTTCGATCGCGAGGATTGTATAGGGAGATGTGTGCGTCCTGAACATGACTCATAGATTCGTGTAAGTAATATGAATTATAAATCGCGAGGGTTCTCGTGAGAGCCGACGAAATTACCGTTCAGACAGTTAAGACAATATTTTTCAAGACGACGAAGGAGGAGAGAAAACGGTAAAGAAATGGAGATTATACAGATAGGCAGAGAAAGCGCGATGTAAAGTACAACAAAGCCAGAAATCGCGCAATTCTAACTACGATTTTCACTGCAGAAGGCGACGCTTTTTACAACTGACAGTTTTGATAAGGCGGAAGTAGAAATACGGAAATCGGAATATACGACATATCATCGGAATATTAAGTCTTTTAATATTCCGAGGAGGACCATGGAAACGGTTAAGGAAAAATCAGCTTCGTCGCTGATTAAAAACGCCTTCATATAAAACGTGACGTATCGCACGAACACACGTGTACTCACGTTCACACGGTAGTATGAGAGGTGTCCCGCTTGTGCCCTGAAAAAAAAATGCTCTTTCACCTTCGGGAGTGTCTCGCTGATATATTTTATGCGTTACTGCAAGCGCCTGAAAGGCACCTGCGCTCTCGTCGGCGTACATACCCGTCGGCGTATTACGCACCGCGCAAATTTTAGTAGCTCCAATATATGTCGGGCCTCACACGTAAATTCACGAAACCAACGAACGGAGTGTGGTGCAAGAAAGTCTTGGATTGTTTCTAATTTGTTTCTTGACGTATCGTAAAATTCGTACGGATACTACGGCTTTCACCACGACTCCAAATTTTAGTTCAGTTCTAATCCGATTTTAGCTTACAATTATATCAGAAAGCGAGAAGAGACGAACAAGAGAGAAAGAGAAAGAGAGATTAATTCCGATCATTAATATCCGTTACATATCTACTATGTCCTCATTCCGCAAGCAAAATACGTTTATGTATTAAACGTGTTTGCTTGTTTTGTTTGGTATGTTCGCGGTAATAATGTGGAGAACATACGGCGGAAAGCGAACTCGGCCCAACTGATTTTTGACGCCTGATAACAGACTCGCACAATTGTGGAGCATGCATCTGTCTCTTCCGTAATGCGGAAGCCGCGCCAGAAGCCGAAAGGCGCCCCTTCACCTTCGAGGGGGTGTCTCTCGCTGTGTGTGTGTCTCGCATTTTACGTATCGCCGCGAGCACTTGCTGGAAAGCACCTGCGCAAGTCGGCCTATACCCGTCGGCATGTTTCATAGATAACCTGCCTGTATTTCGCCGCATGTATTTAAACATGAGACCTGTCCTCGTGCGTCGCGTCCACGTGCACGTTCAATCGCGCGCGCACACGATCAGGTTCGTGAATGTTTAAATATTGTCCGCTATGTTATATGACAGGGCGCGGAACCTGTTACCGGTTTGAGTGGGCGGGTTCTCGGCATCGGTCAAAACCGATCGATCGAGGCCTTCGACGGAGAGGCTGCAACGTGTAATTTCGCGCTCTGTAAACGACGCTCTCGCGCGTGCGACTCGCGTACGCGCTAATTCTACGGAAAACTATTGATTCGATTTAATGCGAATAATTTCCTTTAATTTGGTTTAATCCGCCGGTTAATTAATTATCAGTCGCTTCCTTCTGAAGGAGCATTATATTTCAAGTAGGAAGACATATATCTCGAAACTTGTTGCGCCATCCATTGACAGCTTATGGAATACGATAATGATTAAAAACTTTATTCGATCAAAGTTATTACAGCTGCTATTTCTCTTCTAATCTATATAATTTCTTATCGCTACATTTCTCACACTAGCTAATATTTCTTTTTTTATCTGCGCGTTGCCTTTTCTCATCTTGCTTCTTGCGTACGAAATTACTTTTCGCCGGCGAAGTATTATTATTCGGGACGAACGGAATCAAGCGTGACTGGGCAGCGGTAAGAAATATCGATGCACTCCGCGATCCGTTCTTCGATTTAACAATACGCGCCTCTCGCTGTACTTCCGCAATATCGCGGAGATGAATATGCAGCCATAACTGTCCGCAGTTCGAGAACATCCGCCAATTCGATTTAACTTATATTGCGAAAACGAGACGTTGGCGTTTCACAGAATGTTCGACTATTATTACGGAATACGGAATTTGGAAAAAATTGTTGCAGCCAACACGCGCGGCGACCGACGTAAATCTTTTAATAAACATTATTTAAAGAGGGAGATAAGAACAATGGATATTATTGTAAGGAAGGAATTTAGTTCAAGAAATTCCGTGTAAGTTTATATTCTTTCCTGTCAACTTTGCATGGCATGCGAAATAGCGGTAGTTAGAAATATTATATAATATTTTCTAAAGTCACAGAGAAATGTGTGTACAAAGCAAAAATTTTGTAAAAATCTTTCTGACGTTTTATCTCTTTTCTTATCGTTTCTTAAATAAATCTTCAAAAAAAGAATGATTACAAAAGAGAAAAATATACAATATAAATATATTGTTTCTTACGGATGTGAAATAGTAACAATTTTACAGTTTTTTTAACAATTGCTTAAATGCGTCGGCGAGATAAGCGAGTTTGAAGGAAATTTTATTATGTTAATATGCTACCGGACGACGCACGCGTGCTGAATTAATTGACGCGAGACCTACATAAATTATTCACCAAGTTCAATAAATATTTTTGCGCTGCATATAAAACGCCATCCGGAGCGATTCAATTATTGATATGACTCGAGCACTCTCATCGACACGAAAAATCGAGGGCAATTTCGATCACTGTCATCGAAGATAGCGCATGTCTGCTTTTTCGATGCACTGTTTCATTTGTCTTTGTGATTACGGACTTGTCTGGTCTCGCGTATTTGCCGAAACGGACGTGTCGTGTAACGGGGAGTAAAGTAACGGGGAGAGAGCGCGAAAGGAATTCTACAACATTGTTGATCTGAAATATGTTAACGATTACATCCGAGATACTCGATCTCGTTCGCAAATTATAGGTACTGTATATTTGCACATTCCGATGCGCTCTGCCGTCGATCTCGCCACGATAGAACACATGTATTACCGATACAAACTAGAGACGCGCCCTGTACGAGCGAGATGCTATTACACCGGAGCGCGATCGACTTTATTAGCATACTTTGTTAGCACGCAGTTCCTGCGATCCGCACGTCCTTCAATCCGATCTTTGCAACGTAATTCTATTTTCCGCTGTTCTTCCCTCCTAATATATGTACACATGCTTCTTGAGTTAACATACTCAAGAAGCATGTGTACATATATCAAGAATTTGCCTGACGTGGTATTGCGGAAGTGAACGCGCACCACGCGGATTCCCGCAATCATTATTAATAAGGCATCGATCGATATAACGAAAACTTTCCAAGCGGCATGTCGCGATAATTAATCGTTCGCGCGATAATTAATAAATGCAGAAAATTAATAAATAGCGCGGACGAATTAATTTATCGTTGGGCGCGATTAATCTCGCGGCACGTGCTTTAATACGAGGCGCTTACGCTGCGGGCATTTCGCAACGGTATTCCGCGAACGTTATCACGATTAAAAGAAAAAGCGCTAGCCGTGAACTTTCGCCCGTCCCGCTCCTCCTTCGATATTCATCTTGACAGCGAGCAGTGTTCCCTCTCGCGTCTATCCTGATCGCCGCGAGCTCTCCCAACAGTGAGTCGATAGTCAAGACACTGACGAAAGCATCTTGGAAAAGCTCAGATGAAACCTTTTATCGTTTTAGACATATTCTTAATTATTACAAAATTACCTCGAACGAACGAATAAGTGCATAATCAAAGTCTTCTGTAATGTTTCTGCGTGCTCTGATATTATTAAAATTACTAATTATTTATATTTTTCATAGAAAATGAATTTCTTTTACAACAATGAATTTTTTTCAATAATTTATTCCCAGTCCGGAGAAAAGTGATCCGTTTCGAGTAAAGAATTCTGATTAGTTCAATATTCTAACATCGATTATCGATTTTGCTTATTTTAGCTTATCTAAAAAGGCATTATCATACATACAAGTAGCATCTATAAGATGTAATTTTACGCAAGTATTTAGCATATTTGACTAATAAAAACTTATATCTATTAACTTTGTTAAAATACATCCGAGCTATCTGCGCGCAATAAGACAATAAAGTACCAGATCATTTAAACTGTATTTTGGCAAGGATTCAGTTTAACGGTGAATCGCTAATTCTCAAAACAATGTTACATGCTGCATACAAATCCTCAAACCTAGTGCACCTGCCATATCTCTCTCTCTCTCTCTCTCGCTCTCTTATACTTACTCTCACTTACTCTCACTCTCTCGTTTCGTCTCGTCCCAAATAGCCGTCCACTCCGGATTATGGTAATCAACCGCCTACAAGATCCCGTAACTGCGATATGATTGGTCGCTAGGTAGTACGTATGTACGCGTGATATTAGCATAACATGATATAATTGATGCTGGTCGGATTATGCGACTTTATCCTGTTGGCTCTTGCTACAATATTCTGTAGATTAAAGCTAGAAGTACACGCCTGATTTGGTGAATGTACATTGTTCACGATTATATTTTGGTGCACAGTGCGGAAATGATCCGAGCCACGTGATATTAATTTGTAAATTTTCATTGATCCTCTCTTTATATCTAAATCTAGATCTATAAATTCTCATGCGTGAAATATCTGTTTTGAATGATATAATAAATGATATAAAACGATTGAACATGTTCATAATTACATTTTGTATGTCAAGCAAAATGTTTATTTTATGTGTATATATATATATATATATATATATATATATTGTAATTTAATGCTTTAATATTAAAAAGCCAACAAGAAATCAGAACATGAATATAAAAACGATAACAAAGTTAGTTTAATGGAGGAGTAAAAATATTTGATATTATCTTGTCATCAAATGTCGATAATTATGATCGATTATTTAAAATAAACACACTGATAGTTATGCCAACGATGATCGCCGTGAACATTAAATAATTGAACGTTTTCTTTCTTTTTCTCTCATTCTTTTTTCGCAGTATACTTGCACTACGCAATCGAACAAGTACACGTTAACATAATACGATCTAATTAACGGTTGAGAAATCGCTGAGGAATATTGTCATAATGAAAGCATCGACAAAACCAACCATCGAGAAACTTGTCTACGCACTATGAATCAATACCGGATAGACGATAAAATCAATTGAAGGAACTGGACCAACTTGCGCGTCCAACAGACTTGCTGTCTGTCTAATTGTAAATAACAGCGGTTTTGTTTTTTGCTAATGCTCATAGCGGTATACTATCGTCTTTTTTGTTGTAAAATGAAACGGCGAGCTATACAGTGGCTTTACTTAAATTGTATCGATGTCAATCGTAATATACGCCGTGTTCGTCGAGACATTATTAGAATGACAATTATAGAAAAGGAACAGTACCTAAAAATTTCACTTGTAAAGCAACAATAATTAGGAGAAATTAATTTCGTTTTGTACGTGTATTTTGTGTTGGAGCCTCCACTGCTCCAAAATCTTTATCTCTCGAAAACTAAACAAATGGCTTTTTGTCACTTCGAGCGCGATGGACTGCGACGTCGGTAGATTATGTCTGGTCTTCCCAGATATAATCCTAACGTAATTTCTAACGATCACTACGATGCAACAGTTGCTACGAAGCATATTACAATATCACGCTTGTACGCGCCAATTGTTAAATGCCAAGCCACTGGTAAATTTGCATTCTCATGTATCTCGATAATCGCATCTCGACAAGCTCAAAGCTAATGCACTCGTCATAGAAAAGTGTAATTACGTTCTGTATGTCGTATGAAATATTACAAAAGAACACTTTCGAGGTCCCGAGAAATAATAAACGTCATATTAGAATTAAAACAATAGCCTAATGATTAATATAATCGTATTGAATAGTAGTTCATTATAAACAAATATAATTGCTATATATTATGATTCGTTGTTTAATTCTATTTTCACTGTCGTAATTTTTTATGTTTCTCCCACTAATGCGGCGCATCTGATAAATTTGTCAAATATAATGTTCGATATCCTGCCACATTTTTGATAGAACAGCTAAGTAGATTGTGTATGACAGAAAATTTTAAGAATTTTTAAGCAAGTATTTCCTTTTTTTTTTAAGAATTGAGGAGACTCGCAGACTCTCTTATGATTCACGTGTGTCTCACGTGCAGACGCGAGCCCGTGCGCGTGTGAACACTTACACAGGTGTAATCACAATCGACTTTAGTCCCGTTAGCTTGAACCCTCTGGACCGGACTCCTGCCTCTGCCTCCTGCCACATACACGCGAGTTTAATACGCGCGTATATATAGTGCCGCGAAAAAACGGACACACACGTATATAAGTGCGCGCTCGTGCGTTCAACGTTGCCCATTAACGTCGTCATCGAATTAACGGTGAATATCATTGTTGAATGCCGCGAAGAATGATCAAAGCCCTTGTGCATGTGAAAAATCTTGCGAGAAAAGGCACGCCTGTAATCGAAATGCGGTTTCGATAATCGAAATGTCAATTAATAAACGAAAGCACAATTCCGAAGGAAACGGCAATCGAAATGAAATTTCACTTTCCAATATTGTGAAAAATCTTTCGATACAACCGTAATATAAATACAGGTTTCAATGAAATTCTGACTAAAAATTAATACGGAATGTGTTGTTTCTCTTGAATTCCATCCTTTCTAAATTGGCCTAATTTGCCTGGATTAAATATTTTATAAACTGTCGAATGAATTGAATTGAAGAATTACAAAGTGCAATCATGTGGGCCCCATACATCACAAATATATCTACTGCAGTATCTTTAACTTAAATATAAAAAATTTGGCTTTTGGCATCACATTTCTCGGAAAAAGTCAAAAATCTTTGCTTTTCATCTAAAACGAGAAACGCTAGAGTAATTTCGGTTTTGTGCCAAAAAGAATGTTCACACGGAAAAAATTCGTGCATTTAAGAGGACATAAAATTCACGAGGTGTTACTCATTTATATCTGCCATAAAGGCAGGATGCCGAACGAGCGACAGTTTGGCGGCGCGGTAGCTTCGCGACACCATCCTCGTCATTCGTAGACGATCCGTTAACTGAGGTAGAGGCGAGGAAAAGCGCGGTAACGCGTGGTAAGATAAGGGCGTCATGCGTTGGTTACCGTTGGGTGGCGTTGGATGGTCCGCTTGGAATGCCGTTTAGCGACTTCCCTCTCCTGCCGTCATCATCCAGAGCTCTTTCTCTTTCCTTCCTTTCTTTCGCTTCTTCTCCCCCTCTCTCTCTCCCTCTTTCTCTTTCTCTCTTCACCTTTTCTTCTGCCCCTTTTCTTTCTCTCTTTCTCGCGTGTCTTGCACACGCGAGTGCGTACTCTCGCAGTCGCCGATCGTCGTCGTAGTTCTGATCCTCCTCCTCCCGATCGAAACTTCGGCGCGGCGATGTTTGACTTCATTCGCTGACAGTAATTAATCAAGGTGTTCCTTCTGAAATTTATGTCCTTGCAGAAAATTTCACGGGAAATATTTTTATTTGCCAGTCATGTAGAAAGCATTTTACAATCTCTCTGTTACTTAACAATCGAGTGCAATATTGTTTTGCTTGTTCAATAATTCTTCCTCCTATTAGAGTACGGAGCGTGCTTGGAATTGTCAATGCAACGCGCGGTCTGCGAATCTCGGATTCTCGATTAATGCGCGCCACAAACCCGCCGTTAATTCCTAATGAGGAAGGAAAGCTCGGGTGAAGGTGCAAAAATTGCAGAGAGACATAAATCTTTCTATGGAAATCTTTTGTCGTTCGAGGGGTGTACGATTAGAAACGCGCGAACACACCCATCTAGAAATTTCCTCGAGAAAGGCCTCGAGCACGAGTGATTATCGAAAGTTCATGATAGAGCGGGATAAACTCAACGATCGCTATCGGCGAAACTGGGATGAAAAATCGGCGCGTACGACAACCGCGTAGTGGCCTATAAATTTATAATAAATAGTAGGATGTGAGTAACATCGATATGAAGCGATATAAAGATGCGTCAAGACAGTTTGCGTTTTCCAGTTTTTATTTTTCAATTAGAAGGTGACTTAAGAGCAACTTTGTGTGACTTGTGTGACTTTGCGCTACACGAGTTATTATGTATATATATGAATTTAAATGAGATCGCTTTTGTCGTTATTGATTTATCACAATTCTATAGCATTATCTCGCGATAATCAACAAATTTAATTCAAACATGTCATTAATAATATGTAATAATTGAAAAAACATGTAAAGAAACAATTATTTCATTTCAATTACTACTTCTCCAGAAAATCGCTGGACAACTGATTGCTCGAGCTGAATAAACATAATTATGTTTCTACATTTACGAGAGAGATTCCCAGAAACACGTTATTCGATCGGATTGATTTATTGATCCGTCTACTTATGCGATATCCGGAGTCCATCGGTCGGAATGAAATCAAGAAAAAAAAGAATTTCTTACGGAAACTCGCCGGACAAACTGGTTCCAAGTGCTCCAGGAAGACATTTTTGTAACGAACGACAACACTGTGTTCGATCACGACTCCGCACTGACAGTCTATCGATATTACGACGTTTTGCCGTTCGGCCGCGCGCGAGGCGCGTTTCTTTTCGTTACTGATTTATATTCATGACTTTTTAGCCGCCGAAACGAAAGGCGTGATTAATCGAGAGCGGCCGTACGTCAAATCGAATACCCATCAGCCGATCGCTTGATGATTAACTACCGATAGAAGTATCAAGTTTCTATCTTTCAATTACGAAAAAATGAGACTCGCGGGCCGGCAGGGAGGAAAGGGAACGAGATTCACGCAACGGTATGAACGTATTATAATTAATATGAGATGCATTTCTTTGCTATCGCGCCGATAAGAAGATATATCATCGAAATTACATCCTAGTCTCGATTATTCTGCTTCGTAGATATAAATAATAATGACCATTCATCACAGTTGCGAGACGAACGTGTATAGATTTATTCTGAGAAGAATTTGTCGAGGGGACATAGACACGAAAAGTATTTTTTATTCGTGTTTTCCCGGATATCGCGGGTCGCTGAGGTGTAATTCGTGTCGAAAATTACAAACTCTCTTACGGACATTTGTCGACGGTTGCGCGCGACAGTGCCGCTGGAGACGGCGCACAGATTTGCGCGGATATTCTTCTCAGATGTTGCGAGGAGCATCCGGGTTTCTCGGTAGAAAGAACGCGATGCACCGCTTGCTGGACGTTTAACTTCGGCGTATAACATCGTGTGAATGGCGCATCGCCCCGTAATTACGCTGCAGAATTTACGCCGGCATAAATTACGCCCAGTGTGTCGACGACCCGGCGAGCAACGCTGTACCCCAACGTTGACGGCCGTTTTCACCTTGCAAATTAATAGCGACTCCTACCGCGCGTCTCTCTCTTCTCGTTCTTTATCCCGCTTTTATCTTTCTCTCTCTCTCTCTCCCCCCCTCTCTCTCTCTCTCTCGTCGCGCGGACGTGAATGAGCGTCAACAGGACATTTTTGCGCGCCTCCGACTCGCACGATCGTTCATTCGCATGAGCCATCAATTTAAATAATTTGTTCGGTGGCGAACATTAATCTTGAATCTAATAAACAGCGGTATTGGCAGCGCTCGCTCCAATTCCTCCTCTCGCTATGCGAGTTAATAAATGTGACGTTTACACGATAACGAGCGCAACGATCGCGCGGATAAGGTTTACGTTTCTTATCTTGCACGACATGCCATTAATATTATTGACACAAGGTGATTTAATAAACAAATTTATTAGTGGCACTACGCTTGATGAAATAGCACATTTTTGCAAATATTTCCACAAATACGCAGTGCGAGAAACGGTCTTATGTAATGTTCACAGTCGCGCAATACGCAACTTTTGTCTTTTAAGTCGCATTTACCGCCTTTTGAATTCTTAGGCAAGAGTTCTCAATGTACTTGACGAAGAAAAAAATATATGATCTATATCTGTTGCAATGTTAATTCAATATTTTTAAGCTCACTTTAAGCGATTTATAATTTGCGATTATACTTCAGATTTCAGAACAGAATGTTATTCATTGTGTTTTATATGTCGTATATTTTAATAAGTATTTTGGTGTATATTTTATATACGCATTCTCTGATTCCTTAAATGCTTCTTTGTGCGGTGCTTAAAATTACAAGTGGGATTCTGAATTTCGACGTGAATTGTAGGTTGTCCAAAATGGGTTTTATTTTCTTGTTGTTACAATATTGTGTAACGTGCCATCTGGTGTAGTGGACGACCGCCACTCGGAATGATGTGTTAATGAGCCATCACGAAATAATGGTGAAATAAGGCGGTGATGTATTCGCATGCGAGAATTGACCAAACGCGAGTCATGCTAATCTCGATATGCCGAGCGACAGGGATCTCAAAAGTCGACAGGTTTGAGAACTCGGAATCTTGGCATCTTTAATTTCCCACAGCGGATGACGAGCCAGTAAACCAGTTATCCGAAATCTCACCACTTTATTCTCTACGTCTACAGATATAGATGCTGCGATAATTAATAGATAAAAATTTTATTCTGTATTTTAAAAAGATAGTCCTATACATCATATCTGAATATATACAGAATCAAAATTAAAACCTCTCGGAAACGCGTCAAAAGTAGAAAACAAAGGAGATTTTTTTTTATTAATTTCAAGTTAGTTTTAATAAAAATTTAATTTCAAAATTTTTATTATCAAAAGTAAAAAAATATCCCGATAAATGCTTCCAATTAAATTAATTTTGTAAACGCAACTCTATCACACATTTCCCAGCAGCCTGTCATTAAAAGTCGTCAAGAATTCAACGAATTATTGAATTAATTCTGCCATTAGGCCGCGCTAATATTCGTTATATTTCAAGACGTTTCATCGCTTTCCTCTGCGCTTTCGGGGTAAAAGGGCACAGCAACCCTGTCGAGGCAGCATCCCTACGAGTGGCACGCAGCGCAAGACGCGGGCACGAGGCCGCGCGCTCGCCGGCTCGGCGAGGGTCGGCGAGCATCGTACAGCACCGCTCCATTACTCCTATTCGCTCGATCGTGGGACGTCCCATCGTCCATCGGCTGGTGGGGGGAGGTCTCGCTGATGCTAGGTCTAGGTGCCACGTGGTGGCGCGTACCCCGGGGCGAAATTTCGGTCGTCGTCAGTAAGCGTGCACAAACGAGAGGTCTCTCTCTCTCTCTCTCCCGCTCCATCCACCACGGCGCACCTTCTCTCCTCCCTGTGCGTACCTCCTTCTGTCTCGCTCCGTCGCTCCTTCGCCGGCGTTTGCCGGGACACCCGGCCGGATGGTAGGGCAAGGATACTAAGGTGGTGTATCGCGCTGGTGGTAGTAGTAGTAGTAGCTCTCGGTAAGAGCGCACCGTAGCACCTCCCGTTTCGTCCGCGGCCACACGGCTCTCTTAGGCTTTACTTTCGTACGTCTCGCCGACTCCGTCCCCGTCGCTCAGTCGGTCGACCGCGACACGGAGGCCACGATCAGCTGTTACTCTCCGGCCTCCTCGAAGGACCGTGCGAACGCCGCACACCGTCCTCGGTTATCCCTTTCGAGGACCCATTTCCTTTCCCCTTCAGTCCGTTGTTTTCCCACATTTCCGGACTAACCGGCCACTCGGGGTGGAAAGATAGTTTTTCGATAGCACGTCCCGAGGAATATAGATCCTTGAGCCTCTCGCTGCAGCGACCCTAAATCGAGATTGATCGATCCATCTATCATTTTATTTATCTGCAAGAAATACGAGGGCAGATCAGGTTAATATTCAATTACAATTGAAATAGATTTAAGTGTGGTAGTTGGAGATATGTGTCTGGGAGATATGAAAAATGACATCGGCCGAAGGAGTATTGCGGCCGCGAGACTGTTGCGATGTTGCGTGAACTACAGGAGCAATAGTGGTCACCGATAAATGAGGTGTCGCGCGCGACTCATTCTGTCCATATATTTGTCTTGCCTTTTTTTTTTAAATTTTGAAATAATCTCTTTCCTCTCTCTTTCTTCATCTTCTTTCTGGAATTTTACCAGATTTTCTTTCAAATGCTTTACAAGTCCCACGCATAGAGAAACATTTCTTCTTGGAAGAACTCTTTTGTAATCCTTTATCTTCTTTCCCTCCACTTCCTGTAGCCTCTCCGTCGAGCTCGAAAATAGTAGCAGTCTCGTAGTCTCGCGAGCAAAAAGCGGGTGGTGCTCTCCGTCATTAGTGTGACTTGATGTGCTCGTCCCGACGTGGTGTGCAGTGTATTATCGCGCGCGCGAATGCGACGGCCGACGAGGAAGCGGGTGTAGCACGACCGGACGGGATTCCGCTTGCGGTCGTGTCATGTGTACGACGAAGAAGGATCCGAGTTGAGGTGGCTCCCGAGACGCGCGAATTTCCCCGCGGAGAGTGCCGATCGTGCATCGCCGTTGACTCACGGAGCCGGCAAACTGGAGATCCTGGGGATGTTCCCGCCGCGCACGGAGGCGCCGACAGCCGACAAGCTGACGTTCTGCTACGCGCCCCACGTCGACATGGCCACGGTCATCGAGGTCGAGGTGCGCGACGTTCCCCCAGTTTCATTTATCGCCTTCCTCCTCCCTGTATTTCTCTCCCGAGTATTTCTCGATTACAAGCGCGTGCACGTACGTGCGACTTGTACGTTCCCGCTGGAGCGAACTCCGCACGAAATTACGAAATTAAACCAGGGGAACATTTCGTCATCTACGTGCGCGCGCGTAAGGTTCTCTATGTGTTACCGTAACGTACTCGGCTGTTGCACGAATATGGGTCAAAGTGCGTAAATGTATGCGGCAATTACCTCTTCACTATGACGACTATGCAGATACGGCGGTTACGTATTTTTAATCGTACGCGCGTTCAACGGTAATGGGTACCCTGTCAAACTTTAACTGATATTAATGCAAAGTTAGCGGTAATTATTGTGTGCTCTTTCTTCAGGGTATTTTGCCATTAAGTTCTTTCTCCCTTTACTTGTCTCACGTTACTTCTCGCTTGTGCCGCATAAAATTTACACATCCTTCAAATTTGTGACACAATTCATGTAATTTCCAACTTGTGTCTTTACGCATCTTCCATCTTGGAGAAACTGCAGGAATTTACACCTCCGCAGCGGCGTGCATTTTTATATTTTATATAATTCTCATACAATAATATGAGGAAGAATAAGAAGAGGAATATAATAATAATTCCAATCTGTCAGATCGTTTCAACATAGGCGATTACAGTTATATGCAACTATACCCATGTTGTCTACCTTAATATTAGAATTACCAAAGCAGTCAAAATAACTGATTTGTAATCTTTTAACAAATTTGTTACGGTACTTCTGAGATTTTCCGCTGAGATTTTGTTACAATATGCACTGAACTGAAATTGGAATCCCATTTTGTTGAATTAAACAAAAAATTTAGTTAAATTTTGTTTGAAAAACTTGATTGCTCACTTTTTGTTCGTACAACAAAATAGAATTCTCAGTGTATAAATAATTAAGTTGATCCATTTATTGTCCCTCTTATCTCTTTTTAAAGTAATATATGTATACTTATATATTTAAATGGCAAATAAATAGATACATATATTATTAATCGTTTCTGAATTAAACTAATTCATTTTGACGTTATATTCGCCGTATCAATGATCGACAATCTCAACATACACGAAAACACTAAATCTTCTTTAGATTTAATTGCCATCGCATATATTCAGCACGCGAAATATGGTCTAACATCTCTGATAAATTTTATTTCTCTGACGGGAACAAATTTTTTATTAACGAATTAAGGTAAGCATTGGTTTTAAATTTATGATGACAGGGACGGTGACGAAATCGTCACACGCATAATTCATATATGTATACGTTAATGAGAATGTAACATTTATTTAATTGTATTTTCAATACCGCTTCGTTTGATAATTATATAGCGCTATAAAATTTCTAGTCACATTTTCGAAATACTTTGTGTCGACATATACATATATAGCGTGCCATTAACTTAAACACATCGATTGGGACGTTTGTCCGTGACCGTATACCTTGTGTATATTTTCCTTCGAAGTTTTATTTACGCCTAATCTTCCATCGCGCAATTTCGTCATGCGCGGGGCCGGTTTATTGGTTATTAATTGTACACGTGTCGTGTATGCGTGTATAGAGACGCTTTCTCCAATCTTATCAACGGCGATCTCAGCAGGAAAGTTTGGCCGTACTCTTTGTGAAGGGGGCTGCCGCTTTTACGGATTGTTCAGCTTAAAATATCACACATGCCCGTTACCGATATCACCGATACAGAATTCCCACGTCATGCTCATACACCAACGATTTCTCCACCTCCCTCTTCCTTCTTTTCGCGCAACGGTATTACGATTGGTATCGGTTTATTTGGCAATGATCCTGGGAGCGTACGTTACAGTACGCTTTAACTTGTAGGCGTAAGAAAGTGCGTCGTCGTTCGGCAGCGATTCGGCACACCTGATTAAGAGCGCGTACAAGACAAATACATATCCGACATTTAAAATGCGCGTTTTCGACTCTCGACTTTCCTTCCTATACTTATATATGTTTATTTTCAATCATGAGTATCCGTACCATATATGCGTGAGCAGCGCATAAATAATTACATCTCTAACCACCTACGATTTATTGTAATTTTGCATTTTTACATTTTAGAATACATAAAATTTACTCTTTGGAAAATTTAAAGTCTGCAACCTTCAAAGCAGCGCATAAATAATTACATCTCTAATCACCTACGATTCATTGTAATTTGCATTTTTACATTTTAGAATACATAAAATTTACTCTTTGGAAAATTTGAAGTCTGCAATCTTCAAAGCAACGCCTTTTCACGATGCGAAAAATGTCATTTCTTCTTGATACACCTACGATGACGGTGCTCTTTTAATACATTTTAACTGTCAGTAACAATATATATATATATATATATATAAACAAACAAATTGCGATTTTTATCTTTGACGTGCAGTAAACTGTTTTTTATTAACATCCTCCGCAATATTGTGTTTCAAACTACAATCTCAAAAATCTAATTTAAAAGACGATCGAATAACGATAAATTTTATTTCCTGTTGATTAGAAATCACGTGCTTACCTTGGAAGAGAAAATTTAAAATATCGCATAGCGTGGCACACATTTCTAGAAATTTTATGCAATTAGTAAAAACATCTTTAGATATTAACGATCAATAAATGACGAGTTTAGTTATATGATACAACACTATATTTATATGATACATTAATTATACAACGCACACATACAATACTGCAGCATTGACACACCATACACATAGAACGAGGTAAATATAAAGCTCGTACAAAGAATAGAAAATCTACTAATAAATATAAATGAATATGACAAATATGATGAAAATGTAAAAGATTATTTTACGAAAGAAATATTTCTCAAATTTTATCTTGATACGTTTATATTTACATACACAATGAAAGATTAATAAAAATTTAGAACATCTGCTTTCATTTTTGACAAGTATTTTTAGCATCCATAATGACTTATCATACATGCAAAAATAAATCGATAAAACATATGGAATAATTCGTGAGTCGTTTCTTTTCGTCGCCCTTCATTTTTCGGCGGCAAGCATGTAGCCGCGGGTCTGGATGTTTCGAAAAATTTGTATTTTCGAGCATTAGTTACGCCGTGAGATCACAATCGAGCGTTTAGTTCCACGGCAATATTCAAGGGTCAATCGGAAAGGATAGATGCAACGTATCTCCGAGTTCCATCATCCTCGACCAATGCTGAAGGATTCGATTCTCTACGGAAGTACGAGAGTTCGCATATATTTCTAACAAATTCGAAGAAATCCGACGCGCAGGGCACGCGCCCTTTAGGTAATACACGTGGGATGAGACTAGCGATCCAGCATTTTCGCGGTCGTCTATAAAGTCGTTCGAGATCGTATCGCGACGAGCGAAGACCTAATGGCTCACGCGAGATGATGCGCGCCGCGGCAAAAAGCCTCCCCGATATCCAGACATACACCCCGGGTGATACTATCTACGTGAATAACACCGTGCAATCGAGAGCTCGTATCGCGGAGATCACACGGGCCAGATTACGCAGCATCGCTGGACCGCGCGCGAGAAGGTGTCGATGGATCTGGTAAATCGAGATCTGTGAATCTCGATCTTATGCACGAAACGTGAGTTAAGTTACGGGAAGATATCATTGAACTTCCTTTTTTCTGTCGAATGTCTAAATCTCTAAACTGATTTTTTCCGCCGAATTCTCTGCTGTTGAAATATTGATAGCATTTTTATTTAGAAATGCATCTTTTTGAACACAAAATAGAATTACGATATATAGATCAATACAAATTTTAGAGAAATACAAACGAAAGAAAAAACAATATATAAACCATATATGTGACTATAAATCTTTTGTGCAAATATACGCATACATATAATTATTAAAACTTACTAAAATATGTAAAATATATTCAACTATAGAAAATTATTATATGCAATTATATAAAAATAATTAAAATATAAAAAAAATTTAATATGATTAATATCGAAGTAAAAAATACGCGTTATTCAAAATAAAAAGGATCGAAACACTAAATAGTAACTATAAAATTATTTGTATCTATCAGCGATTTGAGTAATGAAACCTACTAAAACAACTTATGTTATAATAAATAATTTAAGCAAAAATACCATAAACTTTCCTAGCTTTGATTTTGTATTTCTTATCAAGCTATCAGTTTCAACAACACGATCACTATTAGTATTAGTAGTTTAGAGATTACATTCCTCTGAATTGTCAGGACTTGCATTTTACCTATAAGCTGTTTATGCACGCGCCGATTACTATGAGATTTGCATAGTTTCCGCCTACTTACGTTCACCTCTTCTTGCTATAATAATCACTATCCATGTTGTTCGCAAATTTTAGAACCGATTTATCCCGACTACACTGCATCTTAGAATTAGGGTTGATTTATGAGTAGAATAGGTAAACGGATTAACTATGATATATAATTATGAGAATTGAAAATTTCAATTGTATTTTTTCTTATTATCATCGGTTTTATAATATTATTAGTTTGTAATAATAATGATATAATAATCTACGTTATATGAGACAAAAGCCAGGAAGTTAATCTGGAAGCTATCCAAAATTATTGAAACAGGTGTTTTCTAAATGAGTCACAAGATTACGTGTAGATTTAATCCGATAGAGGAAATTTCCTTGCGTTATTCTCTTTCACTGTGTCTGTTGCTATGTTGGTTACCATGTAATTTCGGTCCGCTCTGGCTAATGTGCGATGCTTAACCCTTTCGCATCAGACGCAACACGTGATGTGTGTGACGTATCTCTTATCTCGGATGGATCGGATGTACGTTGTACATAGTCTATAATTACCGCCATGAGAAGTGAATCCTTCGCCGGGCGACTGTGCGCGGATCTTGTAAATGGAAGGAGATTCATTTTCTTCTGTTTCTTCGAAGCTAATTGATTAACCTTTTGGGGGCTTTCCTAGTAGCAAAACTTAACACGATATTACAACCCATTTTACTACACCTATAAACAGAAATGAAAACTCTTATCTGACGCTCGATATCTTTCGCGCTAAATGAGAAATTCAGCCTCGCCGAATGTTTCTGCAAAAGATACTCCGAAATATTTAAAAAAACAATGTTTATTTACAATCGGAAATATTCGTGAGACAAAATGCTTATTTGTCTATCAGCGAATCGTGCAATAGATTGAAAAAGATAAGAAAAAGTTTCAAAGATTCGGAGTATAATGTTCATTTGAAGAAACTGTAATCAGTGTGTCCACACTGGCGGATTAATACTCATGGAAATTAAAGTTTCCTCGTTTCTTCATACGTTATATATTCTTAACTTTTCAAACACTCTTTTAACATTTAAAAAAGTTTTACAATAGTGGTCTTTATCGTAAAATATTAATTGTATCCTCGAAATAAAATGCTTAATTTACGCATCTATTCGATAAGTGTGTTTCTTATGATTTAAATATATCGTTTTCTTTTAAATATATGAATTAAATATATCGTTTTCTTTTTTTTTTCTTCGTAGGACCGTCTGACTGGTCATGGGGGCATTTCCTCGCTGGGCGGCGGAAATTCGTCGCCCTATTCCGGTGCCCATCACCACGGGCATCGGGGAAACGGAAACGGGGGCGGCATGCCCCACCACGGGGGCGCTTCGCTGCCGACCGCCTCCGATTTCCAACCCCCTTACTTTCCACCCCCGTTTCCCTCGCATCACCACGCGCCCGCTAGCCCCCAGCATCCTGGTCTTGGCCAACCGCAACACCTGGATTACCTCGTCGGCGATCCTTATACGCAAACGCTCAACACGTTGCACCAGCACCACTACAACCACCTGAGCGCTGCCGTCACCGCGGGCCAAAGGAGTGGCGATCTCAGGAGAGACACCGAGGGGATTCATGTGGTAAGTGCTAAAATATGTTTCCCCGTAGAAAATGCGTTAAGGATAAAAAGGATTTCCGCAGAAATCATCTAAATCAATTATAATGTTTGATCTCTGCTTCATAATAAATAACCACGTATTATCTTAATAATACATTTGACGCATTAATAATGCGCGATTTAGAAAATTTTAAAATATTCTTAAGAGTCAACTTTTATATTTTAGGATTAAACTATTTCATTCTACATTATTCGCGTGATTTAAAAAAATATAATTTGCACAGGGTATATTTTATATTCCAACATTATATCTCAATTTTTATTATTCTCTTTAATGATTTCAATAAAAGTTGATAATATTTTATATATCTTTTTGATAACGATAAATGCAAAAGTTTTTCTTTAATTATGAAACAATTTATGTATTCGATTGCTAGTAGATTTCTAAGGCTACAATATATTTTCCATTCCATTAGAGTTACGTAGGGTTAAAGATACACAATCGTAAACATGTATAATTGTATGGGATACTTGTTTTGAAATTGTAAAAAACGTGTTGCGCGAATCTAATGAGAGAGATGATAAGAGAAAAATCGCTACGATAGGAAATAATATCCTATAAAAAGGAAGATATCATCCATATAAATTGGAAACTTTTTATATGAAACAAGCGCAATGTATTCCGCGGTTGAATTAAACACTTAATGATGTCTCAATGAGTGTAAAGAATCAGTATGAATAACTTAATGCCTAATAAGGCACGCGCTACAAGGCTATCAGTATAATTAATTAACACTAAAATGTAGTCAACTGCAAAAAAAAGATTATAATATATGCAACCGATTCGTAAGTGAGTTTTACATTCTTTAATCCTTTGACCCTACATAACTATTTGTTCAACGGCTTACGCAATCCATACATAATCAATCTTATGCGCTCTTCCGACAGATACCAATGTCAGGCGTTACATTAGACATTCGAGTTTTTTACGTCCATATGTCTGTATCTTTTTTGAATTTTTTTCATTGTTTCGTGGTGCAAGGATCGCGACGAGTTTTATGACTCATTGCCAGTACTCCGTTTAACTGCACAAGCGAGTGTCCTCTGAATTAAAAAAAATTAGATATCTAGTATATTTTTTATTGCAAACTTGCACAAGGACTCGGTCGTATCAGAAAGAGCATCAGTTAATTAATACATTTGTTCAAAAAAAAAAAAAAAAGAGACAGCTTTGCGTTTTTTTCCAAAATTGTTTGCTAATTACGGATTCTAAAGTTTGCAACGCTGCTGAAAAACCACAAATTTAAGCGTACGTTTAGAATTATTTTTTAGTATTATATTTTAAAAACACTCCGTATTATAAATTATAAGCATTGCAAATCCTACATCATAAATAGTGAGTGTCTAAAAACAACTAAATGCGCTTAGATATGCAATAAAAAAACCAGATTTCTCGTGCACATTGCTGAATAACGTGTAGAACCTAATTCATGTAACATTCAGATTCATTTAGATTAATTAAAATAACAATCATCGCTAATGACGCTGTAATTTTAACGTTTGGCCAAAATCCTCAATGAATTTATTTAGATATTATTAAATCTACAATGCTAGAAAAAAATTAATAGAAAAGAAAAATTGCAAGCGGCGTGTGCAAACTAAACTTGCCGTACGTAAAGTTGCAATGTAAAATATTTAATACGTGCATTGTTTCATTAACAATTACATTATAACAATTGTATGAATTATATTTTTACGCATATTATTTATCTAATTACATAATGTACGTATTTCTAATTTATTACTACTATTTTTTTTTTTACTCAAATACATATATTCCGAAATAATTTAAAAGATATAAGAAATTCACCTCTTCATCATATACATATATGAGTTCTAACATATTTCCCTTATATGTTACGCTTTTCGTAAATATGTAATTAAATTTTAATTTTCGACTTTGTCAAGGCACAACCGTAGTCGATCATTACCGCGAAGAAAGCTCGTGTTCACAAACGCAGCGTAAATGGCGTGTAATTTTAGATTACGCGATCCTTTCTCCCTGGATCCCGGGTGGTATCCTGGATATCGGGCTCGCGGGCGCGCGGAAGCATGCAAATGGTGGCACTGTGTGCTGCAGTACCACGTTCACGGAGAAGGGAATGAAAACCGGCGGAGATCCGGTCACGTGTATCGTCGGTATCCGGCCAGTCGGATACCTCATTAGCGAAGCGCCCGGCGTGTTATTTGTAGGACGCCGCGCGGCGTATCTCCGCGACGTTCCGCGAGGTGGACGTAATGACGGGCGTGGTATCGATCTATCAGGGGAGTCGCGGCCAATAAGTCGTCGTCCCCGTGACATCGGTGATTGCGATCGTCGATCTCCCGCGAGCACGAAGGCGGCCCGGACTTCGCGGGCCGCGGTATCCGCGCGACATTTGCATTTGCCACGGTGCGGAGTCGTCCGCCCCCCGTGTAATGTGCCCTACGTGGCTGGAAATCGAGTCGGGCGAATCCCGGCCTTCGTAAACCTACAGTCCTTCGAGTCCCTCTCGCGTACCGCAAATTGTACAGGGCGATAAACGTGTTTTACTCTTCGGAGACACTCGAATCAATTGTCGCATGCATCACTAATTTCATTTACTATTAACATTTTTTCAGTTGTATTGTCTATTTCTTGAATAATTCAGTTTCAAACTGTACACGGAGAGAATTTTCTCTTAAAATTTAGCCTCAAAATCGTGGCAATCGTGGGATAACTAAAATTTGGAAGATTTTTGTAATTTCTCTCTGATTTATTCATGTCTACCACAATAAAATATGAAATCTATTTGATTAATACTACAATCTGCT
>VBVR01002103.1:0-24940 GCA_011638315.1 Tetramorium parvispinum
TGTGACATAATTTAGCTTTCCAATGAAGGTAATGACCTTTCCTATGATGTAGCTTTGATACTTTTGTAAAAGTAATTATATAAAAATGATATAGATGATTAAAATAAAAAATTTTTATCATTTCTATCTTTAAGAGAATTGATTTTTCGTGTAGAAAGTTTTTATTCATAATTCATAGCTATTATTTTTCTTCTTAAATCCTAAAAATCCCAACTCATTAAATATTCCAAAATCCCAATTTATTAAATATTCTTTCTGTACGCGTATATGCATCATACATAAAATTTATAATTCTGTAGTTCGCAATGAGATAGCAAGACAATGCAAAAGTATCAAGCCAGTTGCACTTTTAAGAAAAGCGATACCTCTGATTGATTGGCTTTCTTCATATGATTGGAAGAATAACATCTTAGGAGACGTTGTTGCTGGAATTACTGTTGCCGTAATGCATATTCCACAAGGTATGTTGCATTGAATTCTTATAACAATAATATAGGATAAATTAAATAACACAAGGAAAGAAAGAAGAAAAAGAGATAGATAGAGAGAGAGAGAGAGAGAAAGAACTGAATAAAGTAAGATTGAAAATAAACGTGAAGAAAACGTGCTAAAATTCTTAATTGAAGACCTAAATATTTTATAGATTAACAGATATTCATAGTTAGAAATAACAATGTAACACAAGATTATTAATTATAAAAAATTATTATTATTATTATATTAAAAAATCGATTTTCTATAAGTGGTACTATTCATAATTATACATAACAAAAACAAATTGAAAATATTAATATTGTTTTTTCCGAAATTTAAGATTCTTTTAAGCTTTGTTATAATGTAATAGATATTATACGTTTTCTCATAGGTATGGCATATGCAATATTGGGTAACGTTCCACCAATTGTTGGTATATACATGGCTTTCTTCCCAGTCTTGGTGTACTTTTTTCTGGGCACATCCAGACACAACTCAATGGGTACGTGTGTCAAGCGTAAATTTTATTTTTAACAAAAGTATTAAAGAGCACGGAAAAAGAGAAGCGAAAATGCGGTGCATCAAGATGATATAGTCCGTAGGAAGCTAAAGATTTGTCAAAATTAGCATATAATTATGCACTAACGTTTATTCAGATATTACATTTGGCTGCCACTTCAGAAAGCCTCGTAATTAAGTAGGATTGCCGCTTTTCTGTTGATTAAGGTACGTTTGCGCTCGTCTGCATGATGACTGGCAAAGTCGTTACGACATACAGTAGCCCTGCAGTTTCGACAAATAACACGTCAGCCGAGAGCGGCACCTTAATTTCCGACGTAAGCCATCAATATTCACCAGTGGAAGTTGCAACCGTAGTCACATTCACGGTTGCCATTATACAGGTAACTACATCGTGTACAATTCATCGCCGTTGTTACTTTTTACGAAGATTACAATTCTCTTCGACAATTCGTATCTTTTCTTACACTTTTTTTATTCGCTAAATCTCTTTTTTTATTTTACTTGATCCCAGATAATGCTGACAGTTTTTTTATCTAATCTATAAAACGTATTAACTTTCTTCGTCATTTATGAATCGTATAATTTTTATTTTCTTTTTAATAAAATATTCATGAGAAGTTCATATACATAGAAAATTTTCAATTTTACTGCATTTAGTTTTAAATGCAAAAATATGTAAAAAATATTTTTGAACGCTATTACGTATTTGCTTGTGTCCTTTGGAATTAATAAATTTTAATTGATTGGTTTTCCAGAATGAGGAAATGAATTTTATATTAATTTACTTTTTATCTCGCATTTTAATTTCTTTTCCCCGTACTACAATTTTAAGGCAAGCCCAATTTAAGAAACTATGTACGTGTTTAGCATTTTTCGCCGGTTGGTCCATTTTAATTATCATCCCCATAGTTGCTTGCGCATATTCGTGCAGTACATTTCGTTCTCTTGACCTCTCGTGGTATCACTCAAAATCTCTCGTCTAGTTAGGAATGTACGTGCTGCGTTTGGGCGTAATCTCGTCTCTGCTCGCGGACAGTCTCGTGAGTGGATTCACGACTGCAGCGGCGATGCATGTATTTACATCACAAATAAAGGATCTCTTCGGACTGAGCTACCTACCACGGCGCAAGGGCGCATTCAAACTTATTCTCGTGAGTATAGTAACAACTAAATTTTGTTTGGCGCTACAAACATTAGTTGGGTCATCTCTTTCTAGGACAATATCGCTTCTGATATGCTTCTCCTTGTTTTTCCTTCTTTTCCTCTCGTCGCCAAACAAAACGTTTGCACATACCAAATATTTAGGTGGTAAACGCTTCCCGTATCCCTATGCAATCAAATTGTAATTTAAAGTGTTGAGCAAGTGTTACGTAATGTATTGTGAAGATTATGCGCTATTGCATAAGGTCAGGGTTAGTATTTGCGTCGCGCTATTTTAGATAGATAACTCGTTATTTTTGACAGTACAAAGATGGATTAACGAAAAGCAATCTCAATTCTCGAATAAATCATCTTCTAATTTTAATATACTTGAACATTAATCATTATTGCTGGAGGATACCGTAATGTAACAAAACCAAAATGGCATAAAAGCAAAACATGTATGTACATACGTGGACAAAACATACTGTTTCATCCGTTGCATCAACTTTCTTAAAAGAAGCACAAAACACTAATCACGCACCGACCAAAGTACTGTTTCAGTAGAAACACCACATACATAATAGTTAACAAACGATTTCTGTTACGTACTTGTGTCGCAAACTTCTATTGCATATTTTTTCCGAGTTGATATGAATATAAAACGCGAAGCGAGTAGTATATAAGATATTTTAACGATATTTCCATATCCGTTTATTCTAAATATATATGTCCACTTGTGATTCTATAATGTAAGCCGCTATCTCTTCCTTGTATGGCTTCTATAATATTATTGAGACTTGATCGAAGTAAAATTTTATTTTATAAAAAAAAATTTATTTGACATATTTAATTTACGTTAAGATATTGGCTATTATTTCAAGATAAAAATAATAAATTTTTATGAATTTTTTAAAATCTGACTTTTATGAAATATAAATTATGTGCAATATAATTAAATTTTCGTATTTTTCTCATTTCAATTTACAGTACTTTCTTCATTTATCTTTCTTTTTCAGACTTATGTAGATGTTTTCAACAATATTAACAACATCAATATAACGGCTGTGATATTATCTTGCATCACTATCTTATCACTTATATTCAACAATGAAGTTCTTAAGGTTCGTAATACGTGTAATTAAGTTTTGTGCATGCATTTCGTAAAATAACAGACATAATTTTATAAAACTAATTATGTCTGCATTCTAAAAATGAATAATCTGGATTTTCAGCCAAGAGTTTCAAAGTTATGCCCCTTTCCAGTTCCGATAGAAATGCTTGTGGTAGTAATCGGTACTTTGATATCGATGCAAATGAATCTTTCAGATACTTATAATGTAATGACAGTTGGTGATATACCAGTAGGGTAAATGTGCCTTTTAAACTAGTATTTGATTAACCTGCGCAGCTTGTAGTAAAAGAATTTTATTCGTTATGAAAATATTAGCTCCTCATACTATCATGTTAAAATTACTAAAGTAATTTAGTAAAGTAATTTACTAAAGTAATTTTCATTAATTCATCACAGAAAATCATATATTTTTCATAAAACTATAACAAGCTGTGGAAGCAAGATATTGCAATAAACTTCAAATTATTATAAGGTCAAAATTTTCAGATTGCCAGTCCCAGCTGTACCACCGTTATCTCTTATATCCAGTATTTTAGTAGACTGTATCGTAATTACTATGGTCGCTTATACAATATCAATGTCTATGGCATTGATTTTCGCGCAAAAAGGGGGCTATGAGGTCGATTCTAATCAAGAATTGGTGGCGCAGGTAAAAATGAACATCCATATTTATATATAATATGTTTTTTAAATATAATAAATGTATTTATGCTAATATCTATTATTTCTCCTTAATACATCTGTATAAGTATGTATATCAATTCTGTACAACTAAACGGAATGTTTACAGGGATTGGGAAATCTTGTAGGCTCTTTTTTTTCCTGCATGCCCATCACGGCTTCATTATCCAGATCGTTGATTCAGCAAAGTGTCGGTGGCCATACGCAGTTGGCGAGTTTGATATCATGTGGAATTCTAGTGAGCGTATTGCTGTGGATCGGGCCATTCTTTGAACCTTTACCACGAGTAATTATTCTTCTTATATTGTTTTTTATAATATATAATTTTTTATAATATTTTTTTAAGTTAATTTAAATTTTATTTAATTAATTTATTTAAATAATTTAATTATTAATTTAAATTTAAATTTAATTTAATTTAAATTTTTTATAATATTTTTATATACTATTTTTTATAATATATAAATATGAAACAATGATTGCAAATTGCGAAATGCATTTGATGCTTATGGGATACACAGTGTATTCTAGCAAGTATAATCGTGGTGGCGTTAAAAGGGATGTTAATGAAAGTCACCGAATTCATGCAATTTTGGAGATTGGACAAAACGGACGCCGTCATTTGGGCTGTCACCTTCGTCGTCGTGATTCTTTTCGATATTGAGTACGGATTATTGGTCGGCGTGCTTCTATGCATCGGAAGGTTGCTTGTCCTCGCGATGCGACCATATACGTGTAAGCTCGCTCTAGCACCAGGGACTGAGCTCTACTTGGACACCAAAAGATACAAAGGAGTACGAAAAACTTGCATTTAAAAAAAAAGTTTTCTCGACATTAATCTATCTCTATTATTACGATGCATATATCATAAGTATTTATTCTCTTGGAAATACGCAATTTTTTAAATAAATTTCACAATTATATAGAATATTTTGCATTTTAGTAATTTTGATAAATCATTTAAACGGCAAGTTTAAAACAAAATGAAAACTACTATTAACGAGAACTAATCAGAAAATAAATATTTCACAAATATTCTCAGACTGTAGAGATTCCCGGCATCAAAATCTTCCACTATTCCGGTAGTCTGAATTTCGCATCTAAACAATACTTTCGTGAGGAAATGTATAAAGTTGCAGAGCTAGTACCTCAAAAGGAACTAAAAAAAAGGCTACAAGCTGCGTGCAACGGCAACGCGGTGGAGGAAATTAAAAAGGTAACTTGTACTTCTTTAAAATTGTCTGCATAGAAAAATATTTCATTCTGTCATAATTGTATATTCATTTAAGACAGAAGATTATCTTTATTGCATTTGTTTACTATAAATCTCATTGCTCGATCTTTACAGTTACGTATTCTCATATTGGACTTTACCGCATTGTCACATATCGATCTGGCAGGCGCGAATGCTTTGCGAAATATTGTTGATGAATATTGCAGCATAGAAGTATCTATTTATATAGCAGGTTGTTCCGGTAAGTATATTTAATCTTCATAAATTTATATATGAAAGTTTAATTCGCGATGTAATCAGAAAATAAAATCGATATATTAATTATTTTATATAACATTATTTTCTCTACTCATTGTTTTCCATAATTTCTTCGACTGATTTTTCGATATTATCTTAATTTAATCAATTTAAAATTCGGTATAAAAAACGACAAATTAATTAAGCTCTAATCATAAAAATATCGATTGCAGGTCCCATATACGAAATGATGAGGAAGTTCAGTCTGACCGAATATAACGACAACCACTTTTTCGCCATGTTCCCCACCGTTGCTGATGCGGTACATTTCACGCGTTCTCACAGTGAAGTGCCGTCGACACCCGCATGGAGCACTTGCATCCCCGATGAGAACTATATCAGCAGACTTTGAAACGAACGCGAAACGAGAAGTTGCTTGTACGAAACACCAAAAAACGTCTCGTCAAACGTCTATAACGCTGCGAACATTTATGTGCCTATTATTGCGATTATTTATGCGCTTCGTAATGCAGCTTATTTATCTAAAGTTATAAAATTAAATTCTATATTTATGCTATGATAATTGTTCGATTATTCACGGTAATGCCGTATTCCCAGTGATTTAGCGAGATTTTGTATCATTCATGATATCGTGTGAAATTCAAAAGCGATTGGAATAATAAATTAGCGGAGTAATAGGTATTTTCAAATTTATAATTAGAAACCTATGATGCATATGAAACTATACCTAACTATAACTATATAAAATCACACGCATCATTTGTACGTATCTTACATTATTTCATAAGCGAAGGGGGGAGATATTTTCTTTCTACATCGTGACGATTCTATATGAAACGGAAATTCTATACGATGATTAAAAATCTTTTATTTAAATGACTAATTGTAAGACTTATAAAATAGTAAAAAGAATGTACTGAAGATTAGAGTACGAATAATATATATGTGATAAATATAAAGTTCAAAAGTTCATGTCGCAAGTGTAAGAAATTTAGAAATTGACAAGTTTTCTATTTGTACGGATATTTTAACGAAAATGTCAGCTCAAATAGAGAAACAAGAAACGTCGCAAATAAATAGAAAATCGAATCTATTATCTCTGCAATATTGACATTTCTAGAGGTCACGAAAATGGTATTTGATATACACATTTAACATTTTCGATATCTCCCGCTGGATATATCAAATCGAATAACAACCTAAATTCTCAATTCGTATTTTTAAAGGAAAAATATCAAAGCTGTAGATTTAATTATTATTATCAAGTGTGTCGTCTCAAAAATTAATTTTTGCTTTCTTTCATTGCGTCGCTTATTTATTGTACCTCTTAATGTTGTTTTCTTTGTTATTTATATATTCGTTGCTTAAAGCAAGTTTATTAATGTATAACATTTCACTATCAAATGAAAACTGGATATCGATTTGTTTTCATTGACTGATTCGATTGGAACGAACGACACTCTATTAAACATGAAATGTTTATCAGTTGAAACCAGTTTGAAACCAGTGAATATCAATCTAATATTAAATGAGAGTTTTGTAATAAAATCATGTCAAATGTGTTTATTGCTCAAATAATCGACATGGCAATCAATTCATCTGGCAGTATACTCAGTGATTGAATATAGTTCAACATTTCATTTCCAATTGTAAACATGCAACATTCACCGTTGTTAAACGCTCAAATTATTGCATTAACACGATCATTTCCTGATTGTCATATGATCAGTAATGTCTTATTTATTTAAGTGTTCAAATATTAAAATTGTAATGAGCATAAGATGCTCGTGTAATTTACGTATGTATAGTGACAAATTACGTATGTAACATTTAAATATGTATAGTTACATATGACAAAGATTTATATACAGTGACAAATCATATTTTTCGTAATTATATTCCAGGTATCTAAATCTTGAGATAAATTGAAGCATAATGTGAAAATTCTATACATAATTTTTTCTACAATTTCGAGACTCAGACGAGAGCAAATTAAAAATAAATTATGTTATGTATTAAAAAATTAATAGTGCAACAATGCATGTGCCTTATTATGAGAAATAATTAAAGAAACTTTTAGAAAAAATGTACTTTTTTTCTTTTCATCGGAAATTTAATAATAAAATAATGATCTTGTAACAAAAATTTTCAAGCTATGAACATTCTTGTCTTACTCTTACTATATACATATATTCTTTGTTACATATACACACATGCAAAATATTTATAAACTAATAAACTTACCCCCACTTGTAGAGACTATCTTCTACAGCATTCTATCCATCATCGATACTGCAAAAAATAATTACAACACATTTAGTTCTTTTCTCCGAAACAAATATAATTTTTGAATTATATACTACTTTATAAGCATTCATATAAAATACAGAAAAAAACGTTAATTTTAATCAATTTTAGTTTTAAAAGTTATATATAATTTTAGATTGTTAAAAAATTATTGAAAATAAAGAAAAGGAGAGAAAGATAGAAATAAATCGACAATCATAGGAGAAGATATCTTAAGTTATCTCAGAAACTTGGAAACTTTGCAAATCGAGCTTTTATCGTTTCTTTCAACCGCGCTTATTTTTTGCGAGAAACAATTGAGACTCATCGTTTAATGATTCGAGATACCACGATCGTGAAACCGGAAGCGATGCCTGCGTTATGCCGAATCGGAAATTTCGGTTTCGTAATTGTGTGCAACGCGATTTCGATATTTGGCAAATCGCGCACTTCACGGACGATTTCCTTCACACTTGTTGCGAATGCATCACGTGTGCGGAAAAACACGTCGAACTGCATGATGCATAGTTGAAGTATGTCATTAAATGACGACGAGGGAATATCTATGAGCTTCCATCCACAGAAACGCCGAATGTAGAAAGCGATAGAGCGATAAAGCAACCCGCGCGTGAAAACGCTTGTGGCATTCGATTAATTGCAATTCGTTAAGATTTCAATAGCGCACGTTCTCAAAAATCTCATTAATCACTGATATTTATAGAGGAACAATTCATTTTATCATTAATTAGCTGAAAATTTCGTCAATCTAACAAATAAAGGTAGATAAACGTATCCAAGATTATTTCCCATTAGACAAAAGACTTGTAATACTTTTGTATAGAATGATTCAGAGCATCATAAATTACAACAAAGAATGATGTCAAGATATTTCCTAATTTTAAATCTCTCAATTTCTCAAATAATTTTGTAAAATTTCAGATAATTATAAATAAATTACAAATATATATGCACTGAAGAAAAATTTTCTAATTAAAAACAAACGAATCAAGAAAATCTTGTAGGCGTGAAATATTCTGATTATTATAATAGGAATTCTGGTTATTGTAAGTTATAAAGTATTGAGTTCTATTTATAATAACCAGAATATTTGATCACGCCTACGAGATTTTTTGATTCGTCCGTTTTTAACCAGAAGTATTTTTCAGTATACGTTTTATGGTTTGGAGCCCATTTTCTTTCACCCAAAAAAAAGAAATAATTTTAATATACGTGGAATCTTCTAAGTCTTAGAGGATTTTACTCTTATATTGACCTCAAAAGGTTTCCTCTGAAATCATGAGAAAAATAGTATAAACAAGAGTATTTAAGAGAGAAAAAAGTATTTTTCACTTTATTGAAAGAGAAATATGTTGTAAAACAGTAAGCTTAGAATATGAGATTATAGGAAAAATCACTTTGAACGTAAAATACTTTTTTTTGGATGGTGAAATGATAAAAGGATGCACTGTAATATTTATTTATATTTGTAATCTACTCATAAATATCTTTAATTCAATCACAAAATTAATTGGAAAATCGAATGAAGAAAAATTGAGAAACATCGCCTATGGCTGTAGTTTTTATTAAACGTTAAACGTTACATCGACGAAATCGATCGAATTTTCAATGTAACTACACGCGCACGTTGCGCACGTATCGATGTGTTACATCTCTGCGTATATTAACCAAGACGGATGCAACATAGAAAAACATATTTGGCATTCTAAACGAGTCCAGTGGTCTGTTTTAATCCGTTTTAAAGTTCGCGCTGCACGTGCGCACCGCGTCAACTTCGCATCTGCGCAATCGACGACGTATACACGACCACGTCCCGAGTCGAAGCGATTGAACGAAACTGAACGAAACGAAACGAGCGTCTCTGTTTTCCACCGCCACGTATATTCGGTATATTCGGTATATTCGTTCACAATGAACGCGTGGATGCAATATTTCAAATCGATCCCGACGCACATGGTGAGTGACAAGATCCTTGTACGACCATGCTAAAATCGCTATCATTCGCGATAAGTCCGATACAATGTGCACTCGTTATTCGTGAGGTTAGAATCAGGGGAGCACCGTATGTCAACGTATTGTATGAAATTGAAATAATTGGAAATAATTTACATTGTAACTATAAGTTACGTTGTAAGTCTTTAAATATATTTGTCAATTGTGCTTGCTTATTAGTCACTGAACTTCTGTACCGTCCTATGCTCTCATTGTCAATGAAACTATGTACTCCATACATTCTTGTTATTTGAATCGTTTAAACTGAAATAAGTCCACTTTTTGTTAATTTAAGAAAAGTGAATTTAATTATTTTTGTAATTACAATAAGTGATTATCTAAAAATTTCTTAGTAATATGCCAAGTATCATGAGAATGAATACTATTACAAAGTTAAAATCCATTTCAGTCAATGATATCAGCTCGAGGATAAATCAGCTCAAAGATAATAAAGTGAACTTATTTCCTTTTATCATAAATAGAAAAATACAGTAGAAGAAAGACGATAAAACTTTTATATTCAGTAATTGCTGTTACATATGAAGAGACTTTAAGAATTATTGCCAATCAAAACAGCGATTGAAAATCTAAGAAGACATACCTACGATACTCCAAAAGCGATTAAAAAAAGGACTTGTTTCTTTTTATTTTAGACTGATTTATTCGTGTTACTTGTTTTAGGATTATGACGGTCAAGCCAGAGCGGAGAAACTGTCGCGGGTCATAATAACGTTATTTGGGGTAAGCTACGATTATCTAAAATTTTTGAAAAGACTCATTGATAATTGCAATACAAAAACTGTGTATTTTTATAGGTAGTTGGCTTAATCTGGGGATATGTTATTCAACAATTTTCGCAGACAATTTATATTCTTGGTGCTGGCTTCGTTATGGCAGCATTAATCACTGTACCTCCATGGCCTATGTACCGTCGCAAACCATTGGATTGGCAGAAGCCACAATCCGAAATTATTACAAAGCTCAAAAAAAAGAAGTAATGGACGTATTTATCAAAGGAAATCTAATCTAATATAAGATCTAATATAATAATAAAGTGTAATCTTCATTAAATTGATGCTAGCTGAGATTGCTGATAATGCAATCTGAGCATTTGTTTCCATGCATTTATGAGATACGAATGTTCTTAATGAGTGCAAGCGTAGCAAGAATTGGAGCGAGTATGAATGTGCAGAACTTTAAGTTTCTCTTTTTGTAAGATACACATATCTATACATTGATGTCTGTTGGCTGTATAAATGCAAATCGCGAATAAAAAATATTGTTTTTGCAAAAATATATTTATGAATTTCGATAAAAACCTTGTAAATAGTGATAAGTTTAGAAAAATTTTAAAAACCAGTTAGTAAAACTTTTATGCCAGCTTGATTGATTTTTAATGATAAAGGGAACAAAAGGGACTGTTAAATTATCCACAGAAAATAATCCTGATTTATTTTCTTAGTCCTTACATTATGCAATATGATATCCTCAATTTCTTGATCTTTATATAATAAATTTCAACATTATCGTAATTAAAACAGAAAATAATTAAAATAATTTAAGAAACATAATTAAAGTAACGTAATCCAATATGTAAAAGCAATACATTAGAAAAAATAGATTCGTAGATACATTTGAAATTAATAAGCAGCTCGATAATCCGAAAATCAGTTCCGTAGTCTTCCTGAATAATTTCTTTCCAACGAATATTACCTCATCATGAAACACTTATAATGATTATCATCTCTATCGCATAATGTAAATTCGGAAAGTATGAACCTTGTATATAATCAAATAATTACCCGAGTCGTTATACCGCTTTTCGGTTTCGCATTACAGGTGGTTACGTAAAGAAAAAAAAAGGGAGAGACCAAACGTAATCCTTATACTTGCAACAATTTCACACGATAGCGTTTCCCTTCCGCAACGGAACCGTTCTTATATAATCGCCCGTTCCAGAAACGGCAGCGGCGCGGCGGCACGGATCACCTCTCGCGAATCGTCGATCAATTACGCGCGATCTTTCGCGATTACGGCACGCCGTCGTCGTCTCTGGTCAGATTCCGTTGGACGCGTTCCAATGTTCGTGACTTTCCTCGATCGCGCGGCTGTCCATTTTCTCCGGCCGCGAGCTGACCGTCATTTCCCTCAAAATCACCGCGCCTATTGACTTTCACGGCAGCAGCGGCAAGACGGTAATTGTCGCGGCGAGAAAAAAAAATTGGGATTTCAGGCTTGATGTGGTTAAGTTACAGCGTCCCAAGCTTTCTCTTTCCTCGTGCTTTTGATATTTTTAATACGACAAACGAGATAGCAAATTATCAACATTCAATCGTCCCGCAACTTTAATTTAAAAAATCGCTAACTTCGATCTTTTTTTTTAATAGATCAGCCTCTTTAAGCTTCTTTAAAGAGTCGGAACATTTATTTTAGAAAACTTTTAAACCTTACGAAATTATGTGATTATAACACTGTATAAAAAATTATATTTAACCATAAATTACACGAAAGAAAATTTTTCTTCTTGGCAAAACAAGCCAGTCTTTAAAGGGTTAAATATTTCGGGTGAGCTGTCTCAGCCTTGCCTTACTTTAAGACAGTAGTACATGATGTTTCATATATTATAATAATAATTCGTGGAATAATCCGTTATCGAGATTAAAGTAAATGACCAATTTCACAGATAATAAATTATAAATAACAAATAATTAATCACTCACCTCTTGGTTACGCTGCTACCACCCGAGAGCCTTCCTGGCCTCCTTTTTTTCACTCCATCGCTGCATCTTTCTGGCACTTGCACGACGAGATCACTCGCGAAGGCACGGTTAACCACACAATCGCGCACGCACCAATTGTCGGAACTTTAAACGCGCGACACTTTAAATATTGAGCGGACGCGACTCGCACTTTATTAAGTCACGGAAAAGCGACGCGGATAACGCGCGACGCGATAATGCGAAAAAAATAGGCGCGAAGTACCGATTAGCCCGACGACACCTGTGACTCACATTAAATTTGCGCAACAGGCGGAGGGAGTTTGAAAATGAAACGCGACCAACTTCACGCGCCACCCGCCACTCGCCGCTGCGATAACGCAACTAATCCATTTACCTGCTACTTTAAATTTTATTCTTGATGCTAATTAGTCTTTTACAGATAATACACGCGGGCGTTTTAAGACTGCTGATATCTCGACATAACTGACAAATATATCAGATAAAATAGAAAATAAAATAGCTGTGGTATATAATATTTGAAAATAAGCTTTGCTGGATACTCGCTTCTCTCTCGTAAGTTTTCGATCAAACAATCTCGCGAAATACGCGTTTCAACGAATCGCCAAATACGAATGCGAAACGTGCCGAATCCGCGACACGCGATGAACAAGTATCAGCATACGACAATATAATTAATCACGAATACTCACTAATCAAGTGAGCCACTCGACTCGACATCGATTCGTCCCGTACGCGTACGTTTCGTTAATGAACAAAGATTTGGAAAGAGAACAACTTCACCGCGGTACTACGTGAGACAAAATGGCCGATTATCCGAAAATGTACTGTATCGAAATATTACGCGCGTGCAACGCCAGAAAGCACAATATCTAATAGCGTTTTCGACTGAGCCGGGTTAACCCAACTCGGGTTATTTTTCTTTTAGAACTGACTAATCACGGCTATTCTTCTAAAGAATGGAATAACCGTGATTGGTCAGTTCTAAAAGAAAACTAACCCGAGTTGAGTTAACCCGGCTCAGTCGAAAACGCTATAAAACATATCTAAAATCGGGTCATAAGACGTCTTTTAGAAATTTGCCCGAGAGACGCCTGAAAGATGTTTTTAAGACGACTTATGACCCGATTTTAGACATTGTACTGTCTGGGATACATTGCGAACGCATTCCACGAGAGAAATACATATTAATAAACGGCTTTCAGATGCTTTGCTAATTCCTCGCAGGGACGATTGTATCTACTACCTGCCGCGAGCGCGTCTCGAAGGATAATGGCGCGTCACTCGGAGCACCGGCGCGCCGAGTCAGTCATGCGTGAATAATGAACTGTGTATATGCGACGGTAACACCGCGCGCGGTAAACAATGAGCGCCGAGCACTGTCCGATCGAACGAATCTCGCGGAATGTGATCTTCGAAAATGCGCTTCTTGGCGACTCGCTTCTCTCTCTCTCGTGGCTTTCCGATCGAACGAATCTCGCGAGATCCGCGTTTCAATGGATCATCTACTACCCCATGAAGGTAGGAATATCAGGAGGGAGCATAAGATACTTTTCTTGACGAGGGGGGTGAAGCCAGAGACGTGGGACGAAAATTGAAAAACCAAGATGGCGACCATATTGGTAGGAGAAAGATAATGAATTTTAGAGGTTATCTTTCTCCTACCAATAAGGTCGCCATCTTGGTTTTTCAATTTTCGTCCCACGTCTCCGGCTTCATACCCAGCAGCTTACGCTCCCTCCTGTTATTCTTACCTCCATATACTACCCAGTGAGAAACAATGATCGAAAAAACATCGAATCGACGTCAACGTGATGCCTTTTTGATACGATCGATATCGATTTGATGCGATTCGATATCGATTTTATCAACCTAACCAATCACTTCCCACTGGGTACACGTATGTACGACGAATCCACGTCATTATGGAAACAATTTGTGGAACAAATATTGATATACGAAGGCTAATTACGAATATACTCGCTAATTAAACGCCACTCAATTTGACATCGATTCGTTCCGTGCGCGTACTACGTTTCGTTGGTGAGCAGAGATTTGGAACGAAAGCAACTTCCCCCCCCCCCCCGATATTACGTGAGTCAAAGTGGCTAATTAACGCGACGGACTATCCGAAAATGTATTATCGAAATATTACGCGCGTGTAATATATCGCGAATGCATCCCGCGAGAAAAATACATAATAATAAATGATTAATATATGTTACGGCTTGTCGTTACTTTGGCAATTTCTCGCAGGAAAGATCGTATCTTCTCCCGGTACTTACCGCGAGCGAGTCTCACCAGAGAATAATGATGCGCCACACGAAGCGCCGGCTCGCTCGCTCGCTCGCTCGCCCCTTTCATCCACTTGTAGTGACAAAAAAGGAACGCCGGGCGATGTTTTGGTCGCGCGATGTCAATCTATTAGCGCTACGAAATATTCTCTGTAAAACTTGAGAGCGCGAATTAATTTCAATATGTACAATTGTTATTATCGCACATTTTGCGCTTCGTTTCGGGGATTTCAAATTCAATAAACGCTTACGTGTAAAATACTTATGAGACCATTCGCACTCCAATGCAAGTTTATTTCTACTTATTCGTATTTGTATTTTATATTTTAGATAATTACGATTTTTAATAATTAAGTTATTCTTGATTGGGAATTTTTATTAAACAAAGTTTAAAATAATTCAAACAAAATTAAATATTGCTATTAGTTTATCGATATCAGCGTTGTAATGTTTCTTAATAAGTACCCGATTTACAATTTGAGAACTGAAATTTCTTATCGTAGTTGTGACATTTTTTTGTATCAGAATTTTTGTCTCTAATTGGTCTCTGTTTCTAAATACACTTTAAAATATTGTAAAATAATTATAGAGCGCTATTATAAAAAGATAAATATCAATTTGTTAAAACGTTTCGACAGAAAAATTATCGTAAAAGTCAAAAGTTAAAACTAATTGTGTCGCGTATATAAAACTGTTCGTCCTCGAGGTATTTCAAATATTATTATATCACAGTATTATAAAAAATCGTTATTAGATTATGCTTAAACTATTTGCTATGTCACGTTCTTCGAAGCGTATTACGCATTACCGGTCAAAACGTACAAAGAACTCACATTAACGTGCGCACTTGGCGAAGTAAAAATCGTTCAGCATGAACGGTAGTTACCCCTTATGTAATCGGGATACCGGATGTATATTGGTGAGTTCATCGGTACGAAATGATAGCTTTTTTTTATTTACATTTGTTTTTTTCCCCCCTCCTTTCCGATCGCCCGGCTACCTGCTCCGTATCGAGATACGCGGAGGTGTGCGTGTAACAGAGTTACGAAACGCTTTCTCCCTGTATGATGGATATTTTAAGTATGCAGCTTGCACCACTTCCTGTTACAGCGGCGGGTCTGTCGATACGCGATCGAAAAAAAAAAGAAGAAAAGGGGACATAATTTTCATCGGAGCGTGTAATATGTACAACACGGTCTCGATCATTACCTTGGTCTTAACACTGAATCGTTTGTTTGGCGAGCTTCGTAATCGGTTGAATGCAGGAGAGCCGGCAGGTATGCCGGTAATCTTATTTGCAACTTATACGCGATACCGTGAAAACGCATGCAACCGCGTGTTTGAAAAAAAAACTGCCGAGCAATCCACGTTTGCTGTCATTCGAAACGTTATAATCTGCAATTTCGTAATTACATCTTTTCCAATCGCAATTGAAGCCAACATTTTTTTCCGTATTTTTTACAGAATTTATTTCAATGAATTCTAACACTTATACTTTATCGCGTTAATCAACGCATTTGCTGAAGTAAATTCTAAGGACCACATCTACAGCGAGAAAAAGTATATAAATATATTGCGGAAGGAAATTATATATTGTTATTAGGGAAATTCGCGGCACAACGTGCAATTATGCATGCAAAGTACCATTCGTGTACGCATTAGACCAACAACGAAGCTTATCGTCGTGTTCGTACGTATTCGTGGTCATTTGTGAACTTTCGCTAATCTAATATCGGATTGCATTTGCGGATTAGAGACGACCAATTACGGGCGCGCGAGCAAACTTCCTTCGAAATTCCGCACGCATATTTGGGAAGTCGATCATTATATCATTCGTGACTAGGGCGATTATGTATATACGTCCATGGCGTCATGTCACATTTGAGTAATGAATTACTAATGAATTTGCATTTCGTAGAGCTATGACCTTTTACGGGATTGATCAGAGATTCAGTTTCTCTCCAGAAACCAGAAGCTGTTTGAGCAACGCAATGCCGACGAGTGAAATCAGTACAATTTATTAGTGCAAAGTTGAGGACTTTCATGCACTCGAATGCAATGTATAAATAAAAGTATTTCTATGGAATCTATGGACGGTAAAAGTATCCTTGCGACGAACTTCCATCCAACTTCCATTGTGCGTTAGTTAAAGAAACCGGAGAAAAAAAGCACCCAATGGAATTATTCTGCACGGAGACCAATTTGTTTCGCTTCGCGTGACGTAACACAGATTTCCTGACATTTTTACAACGTAACTCTTTAGAATTTTCATAAATCATAAATTTATCAACTAACGATGAAACTTATGTTTTTGGGTTTCTGTGGGCACTCTCACTTTTTTACTCTCGCGGAAGCATTTCTTCATATGCATCCTCATTACATCATAATTAATTCAAATACAAAGTTGCACAATTGTGAAATTGCGTATTATAATAAGAAGAGATAAGGATTGGAAAAAATGAAAATAATATTATATAATACAAAATTATGACATATTAATTATAAAATATATCTTATTAAAATAAATTAACATTTTCACTCAACAGGTGATTCACCGACCGTTATAAAAAAAAAGTGTTCACACTAAAATATTCTTCAGCGGGAAATTATTTTGCAATATATTTATCAAAATAACCTGACAAATAATTCCAATTATTATAGAGTGTTAATTATACAGTTATTTAGAGTTATTATAAAATGAGATATTATAGAGTTATTATAGAGTGATGCGTCACAATCGTCGCAATCGCACTTTTCCGTAGAAATTAATTTTGACAAGTGCCAGCTCTCTTTATAGCCCTTGGCCACGAACGGTAAGGAAAAGAAATTGGCCGAAAATTACATACGAGTTTATTATCGTGCGAAATCCGGAGCGCGCACGCATTCACGGGCGAGTGCATGGTTCTCCAGTCCGTGAGGCTCGGCTTACATACGCCGCGCCGCGCGTACGCACATCGGAAAGTTACGCAGGTCCGAAACGAACGTAACGCGGATTTCGCGTTTCCTTGCTTTTACGTAACCCCCTGGATCCCGAGCCACTTTGCTCTCCCACCCCGTGCAATTTCACCGGGTGGTTTTGGCCATCGCCGTGTCCGTCCTTTATAAGCGGACATCCCCGACGATCAAAACACAGAATCGTATCGGCACAGTTCGCAAACAGCGCAGCACGCACAGCCGTCCGTCGCCGCGAATTTTCACGGAGTAACGATCGCACGATTACAGACAGAATCCAAGATGCGCTCCCACACCATCGCTGTGAGTGATTTACTATAATATACGTATATATTTTCATCGCACTCATAATTTCGGTCTCGAATGTTCGTCATCGGTTTTGTGGTCGTCAGTGATTTTAAAACCAAGTCATAATTAAAAGTGTACTTTGCGTCAATTTTGCAAAAATGTGCGCAAATCCTGTGATTGCAACATTTTTTTCGAGAATAAAAATTTCGGGAGACTCTTGAGATTTCTCGACAATTAATGTAATCCAAATCGTAATCTCGTATAATTAAATCGTACTTTTCAAATTCAGATGAAATTTTAATTAGAAAAAATAAACAAAATTTTTTAAAAGCATATGCATTTTACTATATAAAAAATATTTGATGACAATAAAATTAATTGTTTGCAGAGCTGTAATTACTTTCTCTAATATTTGATAAAACAAAATAATCTAATCAAGTGCATTTAAAAAAAATTTTTTATCAATTTTTTATTCTTCAATGCATTGAAGTAGCGGTATATCGAGAATCACGTTCAAATGTAAAAAAGCATAAAAAGCTTGTCTTGTAACATTGAAATTTTTAAAAGAAAAAGAAATAAAAAGCGATTCATTTTATTAACTGGAGACCTTGAATACCTAAATAAACCAAAATTGTCGCTACTTCAATTAGCAGCCGGGTGCTTTTGTATCGCCTTCATGCAGGAAGAGACAGCAAAAGTGGTGAAACTATTAAAAAAACGCGATGCATTTAAATGACTGCGCGATGCACTTTCGATATTACAAACAAACCGCGATCACACACCTCTCGTGTTGCAGTTGCTCGTGTTCGGAATAATGGCCGTTGCTTTGGCATCGCCGTTGCCGGGTCATCATCAGTAAGTAATTTCTTCGACAGTTACTTATATTTATCTAATTAGACGAGAAACTTTTTTTTTAACCTATATCGTAACATTTTCCTTAGAATTATTCATTATTTTAATTATTTATAATGTGATAAGTTGTTATATAATATAATTATTAATTTAATTATTTATTATATAAAAATTATTTATTACATAATCATAAATAATTAAAATAATGAATAAGAAAGTAGAATTAAATGTGGTAACTAAATGTGGTAATTAGTGGTAATTAAATGTAGTATGACGGTAACATTATATTTTTCCTAGAATTACTCATTATTTTAATTATTTATTATAATAATCGTTTATTACGTAACAGTAAATAATTAAAATAACGAATAAGAAAGAAGAATTAATTGTAGCAAGATATGAATAACGATTGTATGACTCTAGTGAACATCATGTGATTCACGTGCCCTACAAGGTGCACACGATTCATCATCATCACACGAAGAAGATACACGTGCCGGTACATCATGTCGAAAAGGTAGCCGTTCCCATTCCAGTTCCGGTGCATCATGTCGAGAAGGTACCGGTCCCAGTACCTGTACATCACGTCGAAAAAGTAGCCGTACCCGTTCCAGTCGTACATAAGGTTCCTGTACATATCCCTGTACATATACCCATACATGAGGAGAAGTTTGAAAGCCATGGCTGGCTTTAAATGAAATATGTCGTTATCAGCTTTAATTATTAGGTTTGTATTGTATCTTTTATTTATAATTTGAATATAAATTTCTAATTAATATACATGTAATATTAAAATTATATTGTAGTAGAGTAAAAAAATTCTAATACACGTAAAAATTTTTACGATTATAAATTTCTGAAATATTTCTTAATGTTTTTCTCAAGAGAAAGAAAGAGAGAGAAAGTTTTATATATTTCAAGGTAAATCCTTTTTCTAATTGAAACTATAGCAGAAAATGTTTAAAACTTATTTATATTTTTTAATATTTTATTTGTATTATATAAGTACTCCAACATACAGATTAATTTATCGTTCTCAACTTGTAAACTGGGTTTTCAGGTTATCGTACAAGGTGGAACTCGAGTAAGTAAAAGCTAATAAAATTCATTCCTCAATGTGGATCCATTGATAAAGAAGTTTCCTCATGGAATACAAAAGAGAACGGAATCAATCAGTACGAAATTATTCGCGTCACCAGTTTAGCATTTAAGGATTTAGCATAAGAACTAAATACTCTGTATGCACGCGTGTGTACTCAGAAGATACTTGTATATACTTTACATCACGTTACACTCTCTCATCATTATTTTTATATAATAAACGTTTGATAAAAAAGAGAACGCACATTTATTCGTTTCCTTTGTTTTTATTAAATAACTGCAGTTTTGAAAATTCTACGTTTTAAGAACCTTACAGAGAGTAATTAATTACTAACCATTATCACTTTTTATTCAATTATACATATACGTTCCAATCACCCGAAACTATATTTTATTTCTTTTTACATATACATATATTTAAAGACGTATTAAAACAAATGATAATCATTCAGAAACCCGTAGAAACCAAAAGAAAATTATCAGATAAAGAGGTGGTCATTAATCTATAAATATAGTTTATTTTGCATATATAAATTAACAGTGCGAGACAATAACAAACAAGTCGTCATCAGGTATCATCGATTATGATTAAATAACTCTGGCGTGAAATACAAGTTGTTTAACCATAAGGAAGTCGTGACAAAATAATTTACCAGCCGTCTTCTTCGTGATGCTCATGGTGATGATCATCGTGTGATTTAACCGGTATGTAAATCTTCTTCACGTGTGTATGAGTATGCTTATGAATATGATGCGGCACGTGAATGATGAAGTGCGTGCTAAAAGCAATTTCGAGGTTCTCCGAATATTCTTGTTGTATCGTAAATTAAAATGTTAAAACGGTACATCATTTAAAAAGCTTATGAAAACCAATAATTTCAAAAAGAGAAAATTACTGTTCGTGGTGATGACCGCCGGGCATCGCCGATATTAAAGCCACTGTGACAGCCAGCAAAAGTAGAGCCTAAAATAGAAAAAAGTTACATAAGATACCATATAAATTTTGTTTTGGAGAATTTAAAAATTATTCGCTCGCTTTTTTATGTCAAAAACTACGCCTATGATTCGAGCCTTCGAATCAGATACAGATCACGGATCTTGTCTTTCGTATGATTGGAGAAAGTATCTATTAATCATATTCATCACAGTGATCTTATCGGCAAACCAGGAAAATGGAAGTGATAATGGTCGAAGCAGACGTGTCAAAAAATTATAATCATTAAATAAAATTATTTTTAAAAAATTAAAAGAATGTTAAATAAGTCTGATATAAAAAGAATAATAAATATAACATAAGAATAAAAAAAATAACTGTCATTGGAAAATAATTTCTGTACAGATGCATCTGTATGCGTGGAATTTTATGTATCAATCTTTTTCCTGTTCTTTTTATCGCGTTTTTTTCTGCTATTACACAAGTTGTAGATTATTTAAAGTGGATTTTATCTTTTTTAAGTAAAGTAATTACTACCGTTAACATTCGCGCATTTAAGGATCATTGAACGGAGAAGTGAAGATAAAATCGTCATTTTGTGAGACATTGGCGAGTCTCATTTTCTCGCACGATTAGATCAACAGACATCACATAACAAATTTATATCCAGACTCGACACCCACGTGTATTCCGAGCTTGACCATGATCACTCTGTTTATGTGCGAAATATGCGTTTAACTGTTCTGAAACTGCAGCCGTGAGATGACTAAAAGCCTCTTTTATGGTCTCGGCCTTTTAAATAGAAACATAATCAGTGAACCGTGCGTGAATGCTAGATTATACCTGTTTTCCTGAAACCCTTCCTGGGTGCACCATACTTCACACTTCACTTGAAATCACTCTCACTAGAGCGGTTTTACACGAAATCCCACGTGCATTGTCGTAAACGCAATTTTCGCGAGCTTTCTGCCATAAATTTGAATGTTCACGCTTCGGTTCGCGAGTAGACGGTGCGTGGTCACCTCTGCGAATTAGCTAGTTCGAAAGTGTCGAAATACACTTGAAAAAAAGAACACGTAAACCCGGAAACTTACCGACAGAATTTCTCCTTTAAAAGAAAATCAGCGCATTATTTTCCAAATAATGAAAAAGGATAAGTTACTTTTATTCCTCGTCGAAATATCGTGGTAACAATATCAGGAAGTAAGGAAAATTAATACAAAGATGAAAGGAATAATATGCTCATAAAGAGAAAATTATTTCGATGAAATAACTTCCTTTTTCTTTCTACTATCAAGTGAAATCGATTTACCGCAACAATTTGAGTTGCACAAATTACATGACTCTTCGAAAAAACGACTGCGAAGAATTCTCATTTTCTTCATTTCTTACTTCTTCTTCTTATTGTTAGTTCTTATTTGAAATAGTTGCTTACTACACTTATTACGCGGACTGTCATCACGGTTGAATAATCGATTCTCCAGTCCACTTCACTTACATAAAACGTTATATGCATCGAACTTTACATGCGTAATTAATCAAACATTACATTATGAACTTTCATGCTGCTTACGTAATCTCTTCTAATTTCATAATCATTGAGAGGTAAGAAAGGGCTTTGAGAGTTCAACGCGGTAGACAATGCATAAATTAACGTTAGATCGCTCTTTAATCAATTGTAAGATACATAATTATAAATCGGACGATTCGGCTTTGCCTTGAGACATCTTCAGCAATAACGATTAAATCAAAATGATCTCACGTTCTCCGGCAAGAAATAAGCAAGTAATTTTAAATGTTCGTGGTTCAGTGGTTTTATAAAATATAGTGTAATTTTCAGGAGAAAATCCAAGTAAAAATATGGCTAATAATCATAGTTTATTATATGATTGAAATCAAAATGATAATAATTTTTGCAAAAAGAAATCACCTACCAACCAGTTTAGAGACCGCAGGAATTTCATAATCAATATTTCTAAGTGCAATAACTTCTTAAGAAATAATTCTGTTTTCTTATTTGTTGAAACCATGTTATATACAAGTTAAAGAATGCTATTTTTTTTCTCATTCTAGTTTAACAGTTTAAAACTATAACAAAATTTTATTTTTTTTTTAGTTTTTCCTCGTAATTTTTATTTCTTGATATTCGTAATCTTTTATTTGTTGTTTTTTAAAAATAATTTGTTTTCCAACTGGTAATTATGTCTTTATCTTTTGTCGATTAATGAAAATGCAAGATATAGATCCATTTTAATGTTCCGCGTGGCATGTATGTATATATACATACAAGTGAAATCGCGCCTCGTTTATGTGATTAGTTCTTTCACTTTCCGCTTACTTTCCATTTTAAACTAATTCAGCGTCAACATGCCTTTATGATATCATAAATGTGATTTGATTATCATGCCTGTTAACAGATGTTGATAGTTAAGGCACTATATAAAATTGGCACTCATTAAGAAGTGAAAATCATCGGTGTATAAATCCTTCAATAGAAGTATTCTTCTTTTTTTACGGAAAGCAAATACAAGTATTATAATAATAAACATAAGAGAAGATTACTTTAAAATAAAAAAATATATGTATTTTTTATACTATTAGTTTGCATATCCAAAAAAATTAGATTTCTATAGAAAAAAAAGTATCCTTTCAAGAAAAATATTTTATTAAAATGACAGGATATGTTCAATATTCAAATATTAATATAATACTGTACAAAAAGTGAAATATATAAAGAATATATGCGTTGTATATAATTACAATGTTGCGTAAATTTGTAGTTGAGATTAACATTTTATTTAAGCCAGAGACACGGGAACACTATATCCAGCTACCAGAAGTACACTGCCCGACAATAATTCGTTCCGTGGCCCCTTTCGCGGGGCAAGGGGAACATAGGAATATAGTTATGGCGCTGAATTTATTTTGCGAAAATTATATTCTAATGCCAGTTGCATCGTACATACATTCGATATTTTGATCTGCTGACAACTTTGGGGATTAAAATGTTATGTCCGTAGAACGATAGGAACGAATTATTGTCGGGCAGTGTACAAGCACATGCTTCAGGTTGCATATTTACACAGACTGCATTTGGTTTGTCTATTTACTTTAACGCACAAAATTAATTTGTAATTAAAGAAACGTTTTATTTCATTTATCCAAAATCTTCTTGTTTCTTATCTAAAAATGCAATTTTACAGAAAAAGCTCGAGAGAAGAGATTATTAATTAAGGACACGAAGCTATAAATGTGCAAATATCAGTATGCTCCTTTCTCTCGTTAAATCCTAGTTTACATAAATATATGTTCAATCAATCTCTCATGTACGAAACGTCACGTAATTACAATATTGCTTCGGTATTTCGCACCATGTTATATTAAGATGTTAAGCGGAAATATAAGTAGAAAAATCTATAATTCACGTTTGTGCTAGTGATCAAAGACCATCTTCGTGAGTTACTTCCTGCAAGGCTTTTCATGTCATTTACTATGATAAATGACCATAATAGTATTACTGTAATGGGCATGCGTTAATGTAAATATCGGGAATTAGTGGATAATAAAACGGAAAATGCAAGTGAAAGCGGAATTTTACACTTTGCCAATGTAAATCGCATCCGTCATTCTCAGTCGAAGATAATGAATCGTTAGCGACACTAACGAGTCCGCGAAACGAAGCGCAAAATGCACGATAATAACATGTACATATTCATCGAAATTAATTCGCAACGTTCGCGTAATCTTGTTTTAAGCTTGCTTGAATATTTCGCAGCAATTGTAACGGACATTGTTAATCGACAACGCGCGACCAAAACACCACTTGGCGCTCATTTTTTATCGCGTCCTGTTGACATTCGTATAGTAGACGAGTAGACTCGACCCAGAAGGCAGCGGGGCGGGAGGGGGGCCAGTCGGTGCTCCGTGTGACTGTCTGATTGGGAGACGCGCTCGCGACAAACACCGGGAGAAGATACGATCCTTCCTGCGAGGAATTGGCAAAATAACGACAGGCTGTAACATACATTAATGATTTATTAC